>JADRCD010209623.1:1239-30675 GCA_019843815.1 Montemys delectorum | reverse complement strand
ACCCCAGCATGTAGGAACGCTTAGGAGGCAGAGGCTGAAGGATCTCTACAAGTTCAAGCCTGCCTGGTCTACATAGTGAGTTTCAGGTCAGCCCTTGGTACACAGTGAGATCTTGACTCAAATATGACCACAAACAAACAAACAAACTACCATAAGATAAGATAGTTTTTAGAATTTGGGGTTCCAACTATTGAATAGAAAAACTTGCCATATTCTTTGGTTTTAATGTCTGGATGCTTTTAACTTGGGTAAGATTTCCAAGTGCCAGGTTCTCGGAAACTTAGCATCAGGCTTACTGAAGTGCCAGCCCACATACACTAATTGCCGTTAAGTCTGACAGTGCCTGCTAGCTAGCTGCTCAGGTTGCAGTTGTAGAGATAAACTTGTAAGTGATTCATCTTATAATCCCAAAGAGGCAACATTTCTTTTTGCTTTGCTTGAAGTCTTTAGAGAAGTCAAAGCAGTCCGATGACTTCTGTGGATGCTTGCTTACATTTACTTAGTGTTTATTCTTTCTAACCTGCTCAAGGGTCTCTTTCACTGAAAGATCAAGCAATGAGTATGACTGGGTCGGGGCAGCGGCAGAACGATCAAATCACTGATATTTCTAGTGGTTAAAAGGACTTTAAAAGGACTTATCAGGCTCACCGTTTTACTTAATATCTATAAAAATGAAAAACCTAGAGAAAAAGGACCAACTGGACTTGACTTCACATATGGAGTCAGTGCTGAGACTCAACTGAGCCTTCCCCAGCATTCATTCCCGTGGCACAGAACCAGCTTCAAAGTAAGCCAAAATAAATATGATCTCACTGCCCTCTTAAGTCATACCCTGACATCAGTTTGTTTTGGATTTTAATGTTGCTGTGAAAAAGAAATGCTTGGCAAAAGGATTTGAGGGAGGGTAGGTTTATTTTGGCTCCCATTAAGGAAGGACACAGGCCATGACCATTGGTAAGGCGCGGTGGTGAGTGTGAGGTCACACTGACTCAATAGGCAGGAAAGAAACAGGAAACCGAGAGGAGTGTTGATGCTCAGTGAGCTTTCTCTTTTTTTATTCAGCTCAAGACCCCAATGGGGCTGCCCACATCCACATGCTTCTTCCTTCTTTCTTCTAGAAACATCTTCTCAGACATGCACCCAGAGGTATTCCCACTGCGATTCTTCATCCCGCCAAGTTGACAAAGACAATTAACCATCCCATGTGTACTTTTATTTTTCCTTATAAAACTCTTCATCTGTGCAGCTCAATTAGCCTAGGCTTTCAACTACTATGCATAAAAACCTGCAGGAATTAAATGTAAGAGCTAGACAAAAACCACTAGAAGTACATGAAAAGTCATATTAGTACATACTGAGACTTCTGGCCCAAGTTTAGTTTCTCTTAATTTTAAGAAATAAATGTGTTAATAAAATGGTCAGAAACCGTTAAAAATGCATCTGATTGTTTGTTAGTTCCAAGTAAAAGAAAACAAAGGCATTTAACCAAATGACCTTCTCTTGCTAAATTATAGCAGTTACTTTAGGCCTATATTCCTTATAAAACTTTCCCTAAGACCAACGTAATCAGACCACAACCATAATATATTTTTGGCTAAGCTCCCCAAAAGATGATATACTGAACAGCCCCTTAAGAGGAGGTAATCAAGACAGACTATGCTATTAGCCTTTAAAAACACTCTGTCGAGGAACGTAGTGGTGGGCAGGGAAAATGATCAACATACATTGCATTCATGTATGGAATTTTTCTTGAAAAAAAAAAATGAGTCTCTGAGGACTTCATACAATGTATTTTCGTATTTACCCCCTACTTCCTTGACACACCTCCCGGGATTCACCTTCCCCACTCGAACTTCCAAGTCCTTAAACTTTTCAAGGAATAAAGAAAAACAAACAAAAAACGTCTCTGTACCATTTTCCATCCAAAACAACGGCTCTCAGATCTGCCCACTCTGCAGAGTGCACCATCTCCGCTCTCTAATTATTGGTTCCTGTTCGAAAAGGAAGGGCTTATAGCTGGGCGCCCCCTTTCGAGGAGGCAGAGGCAAGGAGCTCTCAAGGGAGGCCAGCCTGGTCTACCTGGGGAGTTTCGGAGGCCAGCTTAGGGCCACACAGCGTGACCCCGCCTCCAGAAGGAAGCGCTTTAAAGGAAAAGCAGGTTTTGACTGCAGTTAAGAGGCGGTAAGGTTTTGGCTCTCGGATGGCCAATCGCTCGAGAGCCCGGCTGATGAAACGAGCTGCCTTCAAAATCCGTATTCCAGGAAGGCTACTGAGAGCTCGCTCCACCAAGGCGGGAGGAAGCGGCCGGCGGGAAGTGTACAGCTCGTCGCCCGGCAGCGAACCGCGGCCCACGCAGTGGGGGCGGAGGCTCGGGCTGCGCGCGCGTGCGTGCGTACGTGCGTGCGTGCGCGCACACCTCCCTCCCTCCGCCCCCAGAGTCCAGGCGCCCGTCGGAACCCCGGGCTCCCGAGGCCGCCGACGACAGCCGATTCCGTAACCTCTCCTCCCCGGCCAAGATCCCCCGCCTCCTTCCAGCCTGGAGGCTCCGGCACACCGGAAGTCCTTCGGCCCCGTCTCCCGTAGGGCGCTCCGGAGCAACCGGAAGCTCCTCTGCCCCGACCGTCTGCGGGGAGGGGGCGGGGGAAAGCGCCCGGGCCGCGCAGGCGCAGTGCGGCTCAGGCGGAGCTGTGGGAGGGGAGTGGGTCCGGGGGCCGGTCCCTGAAGATGGCGGAGGCGGGGGTGAACTGGGGGTCTCCCGGCAGAGCTCAGGTGAGCTTCTTTGGAGGGGGACGGCTGGAGGACGGCGGTGGCTTTCGGGAAGAGGAGCGGTTTAGGCTTGGACGTGGCAGGCTGGCTGGGTATTCCTCCTAGCAGGCGTTGGGGGGGTGGGGTGAGCTGGGGGGAGGATCCAGGACCCGCAGGTGGGGCCTGCTGGGCGAGGGGTCCCGGCTTACCTGGAGCCGGGTCGGCGAGATCTAGGGGGAGACAGCGGGCTCATGGTGGGCCAGGCTTTAGGCTTTAGGGGGTGCCGAGGTCCCTGCACGGTGGGAAGACTGTCAAGAGTGGAAGAAGGCTGGAGGACGGCGGAAAGGGCGACCCTGGAGGTCTGTTTGGGGACGGAGATGGGCCAGCTGTCTAGTGTCCACCTGACAGGACTCGGGTGCCTTGGGGGTCTAGGGGGGAAAGACCCAGGCTTGTACCGGAGAGGGATCGAAATTAGGCACGTAGCCGTAGTTGAAGTTTAGTATCTACCGAAATAAGAGGACTTCCAGAGTTGAAGAGTAGGGGATTTTGGATCGGAAGGGAATACCTTTTAGGTATAGAGCAGTGCGTGTGCTGCCAAAGAGCTGTTGCTGCCCCGGCCTGGGAGCCGGTTGGTGATACAGTAGTTGGGGTTTTAGCGTCATTCCGTGGGGTGGGGTGTGTGTGTGTGGGGACGGGGGGGGGAGATGAGCTGTCTGGGAGAGGAAAACAGTGCTTTGCCGAGGATGGGCTTAGGGACATGAAAGGTGTTAAAACTTCAGAGAAAAAAAGTTGTTCACGGGTGATGTTAGCTGTGTCGTTGGGTGAAATATATACCCTGAAGTGTTTACTGTCTTGTAGGATTGATGAGGGAATTCTTGGAGAAAGAGCAGATTTGAGTTTGGCAGCTGGGACACTGATGCAGGCTGGTTTCAGTGTCGCAGGGGAGGCTGGCCATGTGAGACCGTTTCCAGTTCTGGGTTAAAACAAAACAAAACAAAACAAAAAAAACAAACAAACCAAAAAAAGGCTTCCGTGTGTGGCACCCTCTCCGCCCCCCACCCCCCAGCTTTGTGGTTTGGCTCTGATAGTGAACCACTGAATGAAAATGAATAAAAGTGTGTCCCCTATTAATTAATGAGCTGCAGGGACAAAACAATGACTGATGCTTTCTTTTTTTTTTTTTTTTTTTTTTTCGGATTTGTAACCAGTGATATTATTTGTTTTCATAGTATTCAGCTCGCATCTCTTACGAAATGACCAATCTATGAATCGTTTGTATTTGGGGAAATTTGATGCTTTTTAAACTGATAATTGTGTTTTAGATAGAGACACTGAAAAGGAAAAGATAAAGTGCAGTTCGGTAAAAACAGTGTTTTTATTGTTTCTAGAAAATTATCACTAAAACAGTAGAGTAACATTTTTTAAGGACTAAGCTTTCTGTTTAAAGCAGTAAGCTGTGTGACTGTTGCTTGTTTAATCTTTTCTGTGTTTGGATTTAATGTGGGGAGAGAAGAGCTTCCATGTACTGGGGAAATGCAGGCTTTCTTCCTGGAGTTCTAGCGCACCTTTTGAGAGCCATACCTCTGTGCTTTCATTTAAGGAGGGCTAAAGCATGTGGTTGAATTGTGTTTTTGTGAACGCCATTCTAATGAGCACATGTGTTGGAAAAAAAAAGGGCGGTAGTATTTAACGTTATTATTTGCGGATGTATCAGACCCAGTCTCTGAAGAGAGATTCATCTGAGAATGCAAACTTACCACTAGTCACTAGTCTTTGAAAAATGAATAATCCTGTTTGCTTGCAACTAAATGATTCTTAAGCTGCTAGATTTAAACGAGGTATGGTAATACATGATGGATATCCTAGTGCTAGGGAAGTAGGGGCAGGAGAATCATAAGTTCAAGGTCATCCCTGGGTATATGTTAAGTTTGAGGTCAAAGATCTAGACCCCCCCCCCCCCAAAAAAAGCCTAAATTCCAACTAGTTCTTAAGTTACTATATTTTATTTCTTACTTTTCTCCAATGCTTATTACCTGAAAGCATTATTTTGATGGTGAACATAAACTTTGATTTACTTGTACTCCAGGATTTCTTAGGCCTCTCTTCTATCTAAAAGTAATGCTATTAATCCATTATCATTAATTCACATGGGGTAGTATTTTTTCAGCTTTGATAATTTGTCACTGATCTAGTAGCTAAGCTATGCAAACTCTTTTTCTGTGTTCATTCATGGACTTTATGGAAACTGTAGATCTGGGCTCAAGGTAGAATACTTACTGCATGTCCTCTTGTAGAGTTTTCTCTTAAATTGTAGAAAGCATTGTTTTGGAGTTAATAGTTCACGAGGACATTAAACATAGTTTCCTATGCGATATCTACGATGTTTGTGCAGGGAGGTGGAAGGAACTCTGTTCACGGAGACGAAGTGATTGGCCCAGACATGGCTGCCTGGTCACAACTTGGCTATCTTGGAAAGTTAAGCCGGGCTTGGTGGCACAAGTCTGTAATCCCCTCACTCTGGAGACCAAGGAAAGAGAATCAAGAAATTTGGGGCCAGCCTTGACTACATAAGTGAAATCCTGTTTCAAACAGGAAAAGAAAATGACATATTAACCTATCTGATTTTGTACAATGGGAATTAAAAACACCTGCCTGTTATTACCATTGACTCATTAAGAGCCATTGAGGTATTATGTTTTATGTGTGTGTGTGTGTGTATATATATATATATATATATATATGTATGTGATCTTAGTTTTTCAAAAGATTAAAAATTTTTGAGAACCTAATTTCATTTTGATATAAGACTAATACTTAAAATATAGCTATATTTGTTTTAAGAAACTGTTAATAGCTAAAGAATCTATAAAATAAATTGTGCTGTGTTTGTTCCCAGTACCTCTAAGATACCCCAACCTCCTAGTTAATGCTGAGATTATAAATGTGCTTTTTCAACTTTATTTAAAAAATTTTAATTTATTATGACTGGTCATCAGTGTGGGGGTGGGTGGGGGAGAGGTTGCATGAGACAGCACACATGTGGAAACCAGGGAACAACATTGAGAAGTTAAATCTTTCTTTCCATCTTGGGATTCTGGGATCTGATTCAGGCTGTCAGGCTTGTATCCCAAGCTCCTTTACCTGCTGAGCCATCTCCCAAACCAGAAAGCATGGTTCTCTTTGAAAAGAAACTTTACTGTTTTCTAGGAGGTAGTGAACACTTTTCTGGAACTTCCTGTGTGTTTGACCAACCAGGTTTTTGTACAAGTTTAATTGTAATTGTTTTAAGAGGACCCCGAAATGACCTCTCCCTCCCCAGATCTAGTTTTCTGTTTTGTTTTGAGTCAGTGTCTCATGTATCCTTGGCTATCTTTGAACTTACTGTGTAGCTGAAGACAGCCTCAAATTTCAGATCTTCCTGCCTGCACCTCCCACATGTTGGGATTATATCCCTGTTCCACTGTGCACACTGTAGTAGTTCTTTCCTGATCTTGTTAATTCACCTGCAGACTGTGTGTGACACTATTAAAGTGACTGAGAGAACTGTTAGATTGATTGGGCCAGCCTGCATTCATCCGTCCCTCCGTCCACCCCTCTCTCCATCCCTCTCTTCCTTCTTCTTTCCCTCCCTTCCTCTCTCCCTCTGTCCCTTCCTCTCTCTCTCTCCTTTCTTCTCTTCCTTCTCCTCCACATTCTCCTCCTCCTTCTTTTTGTTTTGTTTTCTGACAGGGTCTCAGTAGCCCAGGCTGATTTGAAATTTACTATGTAGCCCAATTTGACATAGAATTTGGGGGTGCTCCTACTCAGCAGGTTTGGGCCACCACACCTCATCCAGTGTGATGGCCCATTGTTGACTTTGGATACTGGAGATTTTTGAGTACATGTGTGAACTCTGGAAAAAAAAATGCACACATAGAAATTTTTGTTTTTCCTTTGCATGAAGCTCAAATACAGCCTGGAATAGATGGTCTCCTAGCTTCCTTCCAGCCCTAAAATTTTAGGACATTGATGTGAAGTATTGTAGCCTTTATTTTTGTCCCTGGTAATTATATGTCATTGTGCTATGATATAACCACACTTAGTCTTTTGGTTCTGCTTCAAATAAACATGAAACAAATGCTGTGTTATTTTTAAAGGAAACTTGTGGGGGTGAAGTGGGAAACTGAAGAAGGGTTGCCAGGAAAGGTCGAATAAACAGCAGTGGGAGAAAACACAAATAAACAGCCCAAAATGTCTGCAAAAGACCAGCAAAATGAGAAGTCTCCAGCAGTCAGCAGCTCCATTGGAGGACAGAACCTCCCCCAGGGCATTTGGAAATAGTGTGGGTACAATTTTGGGCATCACAAATGGGAGAGGCCTGCATTTAGTGGGCAGAAGCCAGGGATGCTAAATAATATGTCATGCTCAGAACAGTTTCCACCCAGCAAGGGGTCCTCTGACCTAAGTGCCAAGGCTTCTCCATAGATTTTGACCAGTAATCTCAGGAGGTAGATGAGACTAGCTAGCTAAAGTTATTATCCTTCCAAAAATACTATTGAACTAAAGGTGTATGTTGCTGTTAATTCTGGTTTGGAAGAATTCACGTACAGAACAAGTGGTTACTTGACTCTTGCTCATGCTCTGTAGAGGAGGAGGGTGGCTGTGCCTATGCAGAGTCAAGGAAGCAGGGTCTGCTCTTGGTCTCATGCAGTATGTAAGGGAACCAGTTGAGGTATTTTGTTTGTTTGCTTGTTGCTATTTTATACGTTAAAGTATTTTTTCACACTGATGTAGTATATTTATATTTTTTTCCCACAGGATTGGGAGATGGTTCTGTAGTAAAAATCAAGCCCCGGGTTTAGTTCTCAGCACTACACAAAGCTGATTTTGTAGCACATATATTTTGAGCATATACTCAGCTCTAGGAGTAGAGAGTGAGTGCATTTAGAAGGGGTTGGTAGAGTGGAGGATCTGAAGTTTAACACCAACCTTGACCAGCTTGTGAAACCCTGCCTTAAAGAAAAGCCTGTTCAGTGTTCATTAAATGGTATTGAAGAGTATGGGTTTCCGTATTTCCTAAGTAGCTATGTCTTTCAAAGTTTCTTATTATACTTATTATTCTGTGCATCTGTGTGTCTGCGTGTGTACTTGCACATGCCGGCATGCACATGCCACAATATGTGTGTAGAGCCCCGAGGACAATGTGCAGGGGCTGGTTCTTTCCGTCTAAGTCAAGTGATCAGCCTTGGTGGCCAGCCCCTTTACCTACTGAGCCACCTGGCTGGGCCCATGTGGCTATGGACCATATAGAAACACTGTTCTGAAATTTAGACAAAGAGTTTTGTTCTAAAATTTGCATTTAAGGTAGCTTGAAAAGTATACACTTAAAAAGGCATGATTAAATGATTAAGTTCTAGAGTTGCCTTTCTAAGGACTGCTAGGCCCAGAGAGTTTGATCCTAGAAGAATGAACCTGTGTGGGGCAGCTACTCCTGTGGGCTGAGCAGGAAGCTTGCTTCATGGAGAGGTACAGTGGAGACCTAATGGTGAATAAGGTCAACATAAAAAGTTTATATCCCATAAAGCAGCTCTGCAGACAATTACAAGCTAGCTATTAGAGGTTCTGTCTGTGTGAGATGGCTTGGCGTGCGATGCTAAGTATGACAATCAGAGTTTGAGCTCGCAGGACCTACAATGGTGCAAGATGAGAACACATGCATTGTGGCAACCTGGCCCACTCACATATACATATAAAGTGAATTTCATTCAAGTAAAATGTTTGAGGATTCACAAGCCATGCCCCTTAATTTCTGACTTACAGAGCTGCCCAGGATGTAGTGAAACAGGTGTGTAGATGTAGTGTAGTTGAGTAAGATGGAACTGAATAGCTGAAGAGATACCTGCTTGCTATGTTCACATCTCAAGCCTGTTAGTATGCATCGGGAACAAGGACCTGGCATTTGGAGAAGCCTACCATCATGCTGAGAGCAGGTTGCTGGACAGTGGGTTTGATCCAAGCCATGCTAGGTGCATAGATGTGACCTTTCTTTGCTTGCTTTACTTGTAATACACTTAGCTCTCAGCGTCATTGCTGTTATTATTCGTCTCATTATTTTAGTTTTTGAGACAGTATCACTGTACAGCCTAGGCTAGTCTTAAATTCAATATCTTCCTGCTTAGACCTACAGTGCTGGGATTACAGATATGCACCACCACACCATCCTCTTATGATAATTTGAGGGTTAAATGAGTTGCCCATGTCAAGTGATTGGATCAGTACATGCAAAGGCTTCTTATCTATAACACACACCAAGGATTGCTACGCTAGATGAATTAACTTGTGTTACTGCAAGGAAATACCGAAAGCAGGCTAACTTTGTAAAGAAAACAAGTTTATTTTATTCAGCACTCTGGAGATTCAAGGGTGTGACTAGTTAGCATCATCTGTACCCTGGTGAGGACCTTAGTGGGTGGCTTGAGTGTGCCTGAGAGGGTCAGATTGCATAGGATCTGGGAGCCCGCAGTCTCTCCTCTCCCAGGACAGTGCCCCCAGCTAGCCTAAGAACATTCTGCTGGTGTGTGTGTCTCTTCCCTTTTGAAAGATGTTTTATTTTATAGCCCAGGTTGGCCTCTAGCTTTCTGTGTAGTTGAGGGTGACCTTAAATTCTTGATCATTGTTATAACCAAACCCCCACGTAACCCAACCTTCATTTCTGGTTAGAGCCTATCTCTTCCCAATCTGATCTCTCAACATCTCCGCAGTAAGCCCTAAACTGACAACACAGCAATCTCTTGAAGAGACCCTAGCTGGACCCCAGGAGTCAGTTTAGTTAGGAGTAAATGAACCCCCAAGCTGACCCTCAAAGGTGGTCACTGGGTTGTGCTGCATTCCCTTGGTGCGTTCTTCTGCTTCCCCTACTGGCACAGTGGCACAGTGCATGCCAGAGGTAGGCAGTGGGTATCTGCCTTAGTCCTTCTCCACTGTGGTTTTGAGACAGCTAGGCCAGCCAGTGAGCCCGAGAGATCCGCCTGTCTCCCCCTCTCCAGCACTGGCATCACAGGAGCTTGCAAGCACACCTGGGTTTTATGTAAGTGCTTGGATCCAATCCAGGTCCTCATGCTTCTGCGGGAAGCACCTCACTCACTGAGCTTTCATCTTACACTCTCTCTTTTTAAAGATTTATTTGGGATTTTAGTTTTTATATTTATGATTGTTTTGCCTCCATGTATGTATGTGTATCACATGCATGCCTGGTGTCCACAGAGCCCAGAAGAAGGTATCATTCCCATGGAACTGGAGCTGTAGGCGTATGAGCTGTCATGTGAGGGCTGGGAACCTAGGGCCCCTGTATGACGACCTCTTTCTGCCGAGCCATCTCTTTAGCTCTAGATGAGATCTCTTAAGACACTTATGTCCTAGTAAATACACGTGTAACATTTATTTATTTTTTTTTACAACATGCATATAAAGACTCCTTTAAAGGATTTTCTTAATTGAGTAAATAATTTAAATAAATTAGTGTACAAATTTATTGTTTCATTCTGTTTCTGTTTAACTAGTACTGAAGTGTGAAAACTTGTGCAGTCCTGTATCTGTATCACACCCATGCTGATTCTTTATTTTTATCTCTTGTAGGATTTCTGGTAGGTACCACGTTCAGACAGGATGTGGTACCATTGAGACATTGGTCTGCTTGAATTCACAGTTCACCTTTTCCACTGGGAAGCCACTTTTTTTTTTTTTTTTTTTACGGCTTAGGCCTACTGAACTTATGAAACCATGGCAGAAGGAGAGACGGAGTCAGCTCGGCCTAAAAAGTGTGGCCCATACATCTCCTCTGTCACCAGCCACAGCGTGAACGTGGCGATCCGCGGGGTGGTCCTCTTCTTCATTGGAGTCTTCCTTGCATTAGTGTTGAACTTGCTTCAGATTCAGAGAAACGTGACCCTTTTTCCACCAGATGTGATCACGAGCATCTTTTCGTCTGCCTGGTGGGTACCGCCATGCTGCGGCACAGCCTCAGGTATGGGTAAGAGGTTTCCGTGTTGCTTAATGTGAATAAGGTATTGCTTAAGTGACAGATGTGTGTGTGTGTGTGTGTGTGTGTGTGTGTGGTTGCACCTGTGGGTGGTGTGCATGAACTTGTGTGTGCCTGCATGTTGAGGCCAGAAGTCAGTGTTGGGCGTCTTCCTCAGTTATTCTCTAAATCATTTTTTGAGACAGCCTCTCACCAATCCTAACTGGGTAGATTAGCTGGGCATTGAGCTCCAGGGACTGCCTGTCCTCACCCTCCAGCACTGGGATTACAGGCGTGTGTCAGCACAGTGACTTTATAATAGATGCTGAGGATCTGGGCTGAGGTCTTCGTGCTTTTGTGGGAAGCACTTTACCCCCTCACTGAGGACAATAAATAGAATGCAGTGGACCTGTGAGCGAAGTCCGGTGTGCTCAGCGTGTGCATGCAGTCACGTAGTGTCCTCCGCTTCCTCGGCAGTGGCATCTCTGTCACTCCCAGGCTCTTACGCCCACATTCCTGTATATTGCAGTGTCGGGCTGCAGTGGCTCTACTTTCTGTCCTCCAGGCTTATCCCTGCCTGCTCTGTTGTCCTTGGAGTCAACCAGTAGGTACTCTCAGTACCTGATTCTTGCATCTTTACAATTTAGCCATAAAACCAAGTCTCTTAGGGGTACAGCATTTAATATCTCTAAGTTATTTTGATAATATTCACTGCTGTTTAAAATTTTTACATAAGGGCTATAAACTTGTTTTTGAAGCACACACAAACTTAACAAGTAGATAATTTTATTCAAGTTGGAAATTTGAGGTATTTTTTGATTTTTGTGTATGCTTTTATCCTTGCTGCTTGGTTTTTAAGTGTAGCAGAAGGATAGTAAATACTGGAAGACATCAGTGAGGTGTACTGTCTTTGCCTAAAACCCTGATAGTCTTCTTAGTGACTTTGACCATTGTCAGTAAGGGACAGTTAAGGGTTAAGTGAAACATGTCCTGAAGTTCAAATGATTCTGGGCATCTATAATGGACAGCTCTTTAGTTGTGTCTAATGCCAAGGTCAGTGGGTCACCCATGCTTTATATAACAAGTAACAGAAGGTAGTCATAGCCGTGTGGGAGAAGAAGATTGTAACTCTGACTATGTATGCTTAGTGTACATGAATATCTTACAACACAACACGGGTACTTTTGTCCTACTTCTTAGAACTGGAGGTTGCAGATGTGCCTGTCCAAAGCTGAGGTTGACTTGTGGGATATCTTCAAGGAATTTTGTGAAACCCACTGAACAATGATGTAACCCTGCTACATGATAGATGGATGTTGTTGCACTCAGATTCCATGTGGCTTAGATAGTCCTGTCAAGCTATTGGAGCCCTTAAATTAAGAGAAGCCATCACTGCCTTGTTTCCCCAGGGTTATCACTTTCTAAGGAGTGGTCCAGATAGACAAGAGCACTTGTAGCTTATTCTCTGCTGTACCTGCAAATCTGCCTGTATTTTCCTTTACTTAAACTCAGAAGACAAAACATTTCCCAGTAGCTGCTAGTTCTCTTCCCCCTTCAAGATGCGGCTTAGTCTGCATCCTCCTGGCTTAGGTTCTTAGACCTGTCCACACCAGGGTCTCCAGATTCATCGCTTCATGTGAAGGAACAGGAGTCGCCTCTCTCTGTAGGGCAGTCCTAGGAAGCCGATGGGTGGCTTCTGGAGGCATTACTGGGAAAGCTCACAAGTTTCTGTGGATTATTCTCCTTTTCTCTTCTCTTCTCTTCTTTTCCTCTTCTTCCTCCTCCTCCTCCTCCTTTTTTCTTTTTCTAAGAGAATGTTTTGGGGGAGATTTCTGTAATTTTTTTAATTAAAATATGTTTGGTTGTCCCCTTCTCTATCCTTCTTCTAGCTGTGCCTTACTCTCTCAGTTTCATGGCCCCTATTTTTTTGTTAGTTTATTACACACACACATATGCACACGCACATACACACACACATACTCTAAATATATAAACATAGCCTGTTTTGTACACATTATTTGTGTGTGTGTATGTATGTATATATATATATATATATACACACATCAAGAAATACAAGATTTGTATTAACTGTTTGAGAATTTTATTCATATGGAATTTATTTTTTATTTCCTGGGTTCTGAGACTGGAGGTTTAGCATTACCAGATCTAAAGACTAAGTTCTTCAAAAGACAATTTCTGTATTGTGGGTAAAAGAAGTAGAGAAATTACCTCAAAAAATCATAGGTAGGTAAGCCCAGAATGTCATTTAAAGGATCCTGCTAGTCAAACAGTTCTTACCTCTTTCTTGGAGAGGTCTCTGTCCTCCCTAGTTCCCACTGTCCAAGGTGAGCCTACAGAGTTTACACCATCCTATTGGTGTCTTGGCCCCAATCCGCTGGCCTTGGAGATTTTTTTTCTACCTTGATTTTGACTGACCCCACTTCCCCGTGTTCTGTTGAACTCTGTGGGATATTAGAATGATTGTCTCTGATGCAGAATGTGGTAACATGGTTTTCCTGATTCGTTACCATGCTCAGGGTTAAAGCCTTCTTGTGACATTTTGTAATTCTCTGACTTTTTCTGGACCCCAAGCTCCATGCTCAAACTGTACAGTTCCCTGGTAGTGCTCCTGGTTTCTGGCTGTGGCTTAGTCCCTTTGGGTGCCTCCCTCTGAAAAGAGAACTGTTTGCATGCTTCTGTCTGCAGGCTCACTTGTATGGGAGCTTCCTAGACAGCCCACCACCTTACCTTTCCTCATGTGCAGGGACAGAGGAAGAGCCCCTCAGTCTCCTGTCAGTGCTTAATCCAATTCTTTTGGTGTTATTCTTTGAGACAATCTTTCACTGGCATGGAACTCACCAAGTAGAATAGGCTGGCTGGCCTGCAAACCCCCAGGAAACTGCTTGACTTTGCTTCTTAGTGCAAGGGAATTACAAGTGTACACCACCATGCCTGGTGCGTGCGTGCATGCGTGCGTGCGTACGTGCGTACGTGCGTGCATGCGTGTGTGCGTATGAAGTAGATTCTGAAGGTTAGACTCAGCCATCACATTACACAGCAAGCACATTACCAACTCATCCATCTCTCTGGCCCTCTTTAAATCCCCAGAACTATCAAGAGGCAGATACACTATAGGCTTAAGTATTTGCTGGATGAACTCATGACCTGCCTCTGTTGTAGTCTGGAAGTGTGTCTTGCTGAGTGCTGTGGTTTTCTTCAGCCCCCCTCATTGCTAGGTGTCTAATTTAACTGTGTTCTTTCCCTGCCTCACTGCACTGAGCACACAGCACCCTGAGAGAGTGATGGCTTACTACCAGTGCTTCACAAACTCCTTTTGCCTTCAGTCTTGGCAGACTGTTACTGGGAATCACTTAAAGACATGAGAAGACATGTGATTTTACATCAGAGAACCATCTGATTAAGCAGGATTGTATTTGCATATGATTTTACACAACATGATTTTAAGTCTCTTGTTTTTTAAAAAAAAGAAAAGGTGTAGAGAGAAGAGAAAGCCCAGACATACTCCACTGAGTCTCAGACAGTGGGCCTCACTGCACTGTGTATTTTCCTATCAGACTCTGCCATGCCTTTATTTAAAGGAAAGAAAGAAAGACATTTAATGGGAAGTGACAAGCTTCCCCAAATTCCCCTCCTCAGTGAGCAGCTGAGCACCATGCATACTCAACGGATTTGGTTTTTTTTTTTTTTTTATTGGCAAATCCCAAGGTTGGCAGCATGGCCATTTAAATTTCTTCTTTGTGTTTTCACTTCCCCTTCTCAGTTGTCTCTCACTTGCACAGAACGATAGTCAGTTTTACTTATTTACACTTTTGCACATACATGTCAGCATCTCTGTGTGATAACTCTTTATCAGTGGCATCAGCTGCTGAGGAAAATTGGCTTGGAACACCTGCTCTGGCTGGATTTTTACTCAGGCACAGGCAAACAGGAGGAAGATGGCAGGGGATTGAGGATAAATTAATTGATATATAGGTAGATAATAGATGGCAATAGGTAGATAGTAGATGGATGGATGGTAGATGACAGACAGGTAATAGGGAGGTAGGTGCATCAATATCAGTATGCATCTATGTATGTGTATGCATTTATTATACAGAGAATTGAGGAATGACAAGTGAGCTGTTTTGTGACAGCCCTTGAGGAAAAAATATCATTTAGACATGTTTCAATTATTAGGCATGCTTGTCATTTTAATCATGTAGAACTTTGAAATGTTGTCATTTAAACCAGTGGGATTTTTCAGTAGTGCGTTTTCAACAGGACTGTAATGTGGGTTTTCTTTGTGTGCTTGTGTCTGTCTGTGTGTGTGTGTAGAGGCCTGAGGATGCCCCTGGTTGTCCCTCAGACCTAGTCCACCTTAGGTTTTCTTGTTTCAGTTTGCACTTAGTTCTCTGAGCTTGCAAGGCAAGCTTTTCACAGACTGAGCCATCACCCAGGCCCTGGCAGTTTTTAGCAGCTATTGAATCTCTGCATTGCTGTGATTTGTCACTGGTCTCAGGATGGCCTGTGAGCCATCTATACTCACCAATGCTGAGGTGAAAATGAACGCAGAGCTCCAATCTCATCTCTAGGTGGAAATAGCCAGGTTGTCTCTTCTCCATGGTGTTCCATTGCTGTGTGCCTGTGGTTTGTAATACTAATTGCTTTCCAGTTTTCTTTTTCTTTTGTACCCTTTTAATTTTATATTTTAAAATTTAAATATTTAAATATTAAATTATATTTATAATTTAAAATCTCATTTTGTGAGAGATGGTGCAACAGTTGAGTGTTTAATGTTTTTTTAGAGGACCTGACCTGAGTTTGTTTCCCTGCACCCATACTGAGTGGCTTACCACCTCCTATAATTCTGGGGATCCCATATCTTCTAGCCTCCATGGGCACCCAAGTGCACAATCACATATTAGCAGGCACACATGCATTACGTAGACACAAATTTAACAAATAATCTTTAGCAAATCAATACATTTTCTTGTGGGCTTGGGAGATAGGTCAGTCAGTGCAGTGCTTTCCTTGTTAGCATTGGTCTGACCAGTGCTCAGAACTCACATCCAAAACAAAGGAAAGGGAAGAAAGGAGGGAGACAAGAAAGAAAAAAGCGAGGCAAGGTGGTGCCTGCGCAAGGTGGTTCAGTGCAGAAGAGATGGATGCCGCTGGTGTCTGGGGCTTACCGGGCTGCCAACCAAGCCTCCTTGGTGAGCTCCTGTGTCAGACAACGAGGTGGGTAGTGGCTGAGCAGTGACACCCTAGCTTGTCCTTTGGCTTCTGCATGTCTTCATGAACACATTCAGAAACATGCACAGAACATGTACATACATTTCATGTCTCTGTTAGTAAGAATAGTTCAGGTCTTAGTCATGGATATCTTGGTAGTCAAGAATGTTGATTCTCAAACAGAGCTGTCCACTGAGATGGCATTTTCTTACCTTTTAACAGCAAACTTACATATTATTTGTAAATTTGTAGGATTTTCATTTGTTTTTAAGACAGTGGTCTGACTATGTGTTAAGTAGACTAAGCTGACCTTGAACTCAGGGATCTCCCTGCTTTTTCCTCCAGTGCTAGGAATAAAGGTGTGCATTGCCATACCTAGCAAATGTGTAATTCTCACCATGTCCTTCCTTCTTTCTGTGTGTAGAAAGAACTGTACCTGTAGCCTTCTGTTTTCAGAGAGGTGGAAAGCAGTCAGGAGACTGCTGGGTGCAGACAGGAAGCTGGCCAGGCAGGGCTGATCTTCGTAACGTGATGGTCAATCAGGACCTTGGGAGCCTAGTGTAGAGGGGACAAGGTTGTGTGAGCTCACAGGCCTACCCTCCAGCTTCTCTTTAGATCCTATGTGTTTATAGCATATTTAAGTACTGTGTTGTTGGACTGAGTTGGAGCTTTCAGGTATCTAAGGTACCGTCAGGAGCTACATGAGTTAGTGTCTCTGGCTCCTTATGAGTCACTCCCCAGTGTGTGCTGCCTGTAGAGTGCTGCAGCGTCTTCACAGCTTTCTGCAGTGTGCTGCCACTCTTGGTGTTCTCGGAAGGTAAGTTTAAAGATGCAGTGGTGGCCAGTCACTTGGGTGAATTGCCCTTTCGGAAGGATCTGGAAAGCAGTAGCTCAGTGATGTGTAACTGAATGGCTGCAGTGCAGTACGGCTGATGCTGATGACTTACTTTGTTTTATTCTTTTCACAGCTGTGATTGGGCTGTTGTACCCCTGCATTGACAGGCATCTAGGAGAGCCGCATAAATTTAAGAGAGAGTGGTCCAGTGTCATGCGCTGTGTGGCGGTGTTCGTGGGTATAAACCATGCCAGTGCTGTATCCTTTGTGAAGCATGCAGTAGCAGGGCACCCTCCAGCCTCCCTGCCCTTAACTCCGGTGGTCTCACTCAGTCTCACCACTACGTTGGCCCAGTTGCTGAGACACCAGGGCAGCGAGTGTGAGTGTAGAGTAGGGGAAGATAGGCTGGTTTTCAGTCCCACATTAACACTCTGCTCCTTAGGCTGTTCAGTTTCTCACATGTAACTTTGTTAGTTCAGAAACTGAATTTTCAAAGCCCGACCTCTGCACCCCTTTTCTTTCTTCGTTTAGGGTTTGCAGGTAAGGACCCTGGTAGTTTTAGGTACTCTTAAAAGTCTTTTTAAAGAAGTTACAGTGTCATTTATTGGTTATAGTCAGCACCCAGAAGCAGCCCCCCCCCATACACACTTCTTTATAATATAGGCTCTTACTGTGCTAGACTTTAGACCTTGTGCTTCAGCATGCTGACTGTGTTTTCTTTGTGGTTGGTTGTTTCTTTGTTTTTTTTTTTGTTTTTTTTTTAACACTTCTGTTTTTTACTTTGCATTTTGAAACATGTGACTAACTTGCTAAAAGTCTGTCCATGCAATCTGGATTCTTACCACTCGTGTTGAACCTCTCCCCTGACCTCTGATCTGTCTTTTCTTTCTTTTTAATACTTTTTGTTGAGTTTCTTCTTTATTGAAGAACTTTGTATACAGCGCACTCTGATCACTATGGCTCTCTTTTCTCTTTCCAGTTCTCTCTCCTCTCTACAAGTCCTTTTCCCACATCCTTGACTTTTTCAAATTTTTTGTTTGTTTGTTTGTTTGGAGATCCACTGAGTTCCAGGATCACCTGTATAGCAGTATACTTAAAAGTAGCCTTTGGAGCTTGTTGGGCTCCTCAGTGGAGACACATCTGAAAAGGATGATTGTCTCTTCCTCACAGTGTATCAGTACCCAGAAGTGGAGGCCAGACTCCATGAGGCTCTCTCCATCCATGATTGACTATCATTAGGTCCCCTGTAGGCAGCTACACCTTTGAAATCCTTTCTGCATTAGCTATGTCATGTCTGGAAGACAGTATTTACTGCCCTTCTCCTCCTCCTCAGCCTCTTTACATCCTTTGCACATCCTCTTCCTCAGTGACCTTTGAACCTTAGAGGGAGTGGTATAGATGTCTGTGTAGGAATGAGCATTCAGTCATCCCTAGCTCTTGGCACTCTGAGAGCCATCTGTTCTGTATTTCCCCCCCCCCCTGCCCCCCCATTCATTTCATTGCAAAAAGAGGCTTCTGTGATTAAGAATGGCGACAGTGGATTAGTGTTTATCTATGGGTATAAATGTAAATTTTTAGAAGGCAGCATAGCACCCTAGCAGTTAGCTAAACTAGTGTCAACTCTAGGGCCTAAGTCCTCCGTAGCCTTGGGTTTTTGACCGGGTTTACAGTGCCAGATATGAATTCCCTCTTTTGAACTGAGTTTGGAATCCAAGCAGAGAGTGGTTGGTACCCCTGTTACAGTGATACCACTAGTGCAACTGTGCACAAATCTTGCCTGGCAGGTTGGTATTCTAAATTGTAGGCTCACAGCTTGGTAAGATGCCTTCTCTCGCCCTGCACCTGGTATAACACCTCCAGCTTTATGAAAGCTAGCCAGCAAAGAGATACTGCCAACTTAGTTGTAGTTTGATTTCTGTTTTCCTTGCAACCAAGCAAAGTGTATGTTATCTTCAGCAATAAGGTCTTATTACCAGCTAGTGCTGGGAGGTAGCCAAAAGGAATAGCGAGAGGATACAACTCAGAAGGAAGTATCTCACGCCTGGCCCTGGGAGTTTCATTTACCAGTCCTTGGTTCTTGGGACCAGCATTATCCAGAAATGCAGGATATCTCCCTTCTAATTTAGTCTCTAACTTTAATTTCTAACTTGGCTTATAAACCACTAAGCGTCTGCATGACTGTCCATGCATCCTTCCTTGCCTCCCGCTCTTCTGTGGGTATAGGATCCTAACCGAGTCCTCCTGCTGCACGGGACCCCATTCCCCACTGGGCCATTACCACAGTCTCGCTCTTTGTCTTCTTAGGTAGAGGGGTTTAAGTAGCCCTTTCTAGAACTCTGAAGGTGGTTTTGGCTTGTTCATTTTATCCCTTGTTTCTAAGAGAACTACTTAAAATTGTAATCTTAGCTGTCACAGCAGTCCTTTAAGGAAAACCTAAAGTGTTTACAGAATTTATAGCACACATTTTTCATATTAAATTATGTAGAGTTTGGAAACCACAGGATTCACCTCTGAAATTAATGTATTTGACTTGTTTACTCTAGAAGCCTCCTTACTGAGCTAAATGATTTAGTGAGCAGAAAAGGACTCTAGTAGGATTGTATCCATCATCTGTTTATGCAAATGCCTCTTGCACAAAGGAATCAGTGCTCAGAACTCTGTGTTAGGGGGTTTATATATAAGGATAACCAAGGGAAGAGAGAAATTTACTCAGATGAACTGATCTCTTTGCTTGCTTGCTTGCTTGCTTGCTTGCTTGCTTGCTTGCTTGCTTGCTTGCTTTTTGAGACAGGGTTTGTCTGTGTAGCCCTGGCTTTCCTAGAACCCACTGTGTAGACCAGGCTGGCCACAAATGCAAAGAGAGCCACTTGCCTCTGCCTCAAAGTGCTAGGATCAAAGGTATGCACTACTATGACCAGCTTTTAAAACTGATGTTAAGAGAATCCCAGATACCAAGGATTCAGCATGCAGGGGTTTGTATGCTTTAGTGAGGATGTGGGAATGGGGGGAGTGGGGGAAAGTGGGGTATCACTGGAATCAGGAAGTGACTTCCTGGGCAGAGAAAGGAGAGATGGCTGTAGTACTGACAAGGCCAGGTAGTTTGGTCAGGTCAGCCAAGGTGGAGCCTCTGGGGTATAGAAAACATCCTTTTAATGACACTCAGAATTAATTTTCTTAGTGTAATCCTCTAGCAAGAAGAAAAAAAATCAGAAAATTGAATTTTTAAGGCTCCATTCTGCTCAGAGATTTTTGAGTAAAAGGGGCTATACGTTTGTGAATAGACTTAAGTGGGTGCCAGAAATAAAATATCATCAGAGCAGAGTGCCCTGCTCGCAAGCCACAGGCACCAGAAAAGCTTGGCAGGGGGGAAGATAATGTTCACTTCAAGGCTTTATCCTCAACAAATTAAAACTAGAGCAGTTGACATAATAGAAAGGGATGCTATGTCCTTGGTACTCTTGTTCTGAAGTGCATTATTATAAAATGTGTCTGTCAGTAAATCATACAGCCAATGTGGTGCCCTGGTAAATAGCTGTCAGTGCTTCTATTTCCAAGTGCCTGTATGACTTTCAAGTAATTCTAAACCTTTTTGAGAAGTATTATTGATTTTCTTTTCTTTTCTTTTCTTTTCTTTCTTTCTTTCTTCCTTCCTTCCTTCCTTCCTTCCTTCCTTCCTTCCTTCCTTCCTTCCTTCTTTCCTTCTTTCCTCTCTCTCCCTCCCTCCCTCCCTCCTCCCTCCCTCCCCCCTCTCTTTCTTTATTTCTTTTCCCCTAAAGGTGTGTTCTTTTAGCAGTACTATCCAAAGTGCACAGTTACATGTTTATCTATAAAAGCATATTCTAAAGAGTACCTGACTTTACAATTAGGAATGTGTATAGCCTATTTTTTTTCCATATCAGTTACAAGAAGGTAGGATCTGTTAATTAATGCCCTCTGTATTTGGTGTTTAAACATGGTTTTATTTGCACCTAACATTGTGTGTTGTGTTAGAAGATAGAGGACACTCCAACAGGAACAGATTTTCTCATTTTAGAGAAGTGAACCGTTGGTGTCACTGGCTTCCTTGTTTCTGATGGCTCCTTAGCACTGGTCTCAGAAAGTAGACTTCGACAACAACTTCCAGTTTTCCCTCACACTGGCTGCGCTGTCAGTAGGACTGTGGTGGACTTTTGACAGATCTAGAAGTGGTTTTGGCCTTGGCGTTGGAATTGCTTTCTTAGCAACTGTTGTCACCCAACTGTTAGTCTACAATGGTGTTTATCAGTAAGTACTGTCCTTGTGACCTGGTTGTCCTGTCAATCAGCAGTGACTGCATCCAGCACTGAGGGTCTCAGTGGTTAGCTGGGTTAATATACAGACTCACTCACCTGCGTTATGCCTGTCTTCGGTGCCCTTGCCATGGCTCTATGGGTTATTAAAATATTTCTGTTATTCTAGATACACATCTCCAGATTTTCTCTATGTCCGTTCTTGGTTGCCATGTATATTTTTTGCTGGAGGCATAACGATGGGAAACATTGGTCGTCAACTGGCAATGGTAAGCTGAGGCCATGCAGTATGTAAGTTGCATGACACTGTTTCTCAAAATGGCCATCAGTCAAGGGAAAGCATTGGCAAAAATAGTGCTCTTTGAACTGTCTTTTGCACTTTTATTGAAATAAGTCATTAGGATGAATTTAATCTGAGGAATATTAATATTTGAAGAACAATCGGAGAGAAAAGGAAAAGTAGGTTATGGGTAGAGTGGTAGAATTTGTTGACCATATTTGATACCTGACTTTTGTTGTTTTGTTTTTATTAGTTTACAGTTTTCCATTCTATAAACAAAGAACCTTTTTTTTCCTTGAGACTAGGTCTCAAGAGCCCACCTGCCCTTGAACCCACTATGTAACCTAGGATGCCCTTGAGTCTTTAGTCCTCCTGCTTCTTGTTCATGAGTGCTGAGGTTGAAGGTCTGCACCTTTACACCAGGTTATGTGATACTGGAGATTGAACCCTGGTTTTCTTCATACCCTCAGCCCCTAGAAAAAGAACAATTTTAAAAACAAAAAGGGCATACTATACATCATACATTTTGGTAGCTATTCTTTTAGAATATTGTTTAAATTATGATTCTTTATATTGTTACATAGAGTGATTTGAAATAATGATTGGAATTCAGCTTTGTCCTAAGTTCATGGCTTGCCCTTGGCTGATCTAGGAGCACAAAAGAAATATACTATGTCCACTATATGTGTTATGTCATATTATATTATATTATATTATATTACACCAGCTTCTGTGGCTTGCAGTGTGGAAATTGTTCTCTTTTTTGCTGCCTTCCATTGTTTTCTTCACTTTCAGAATGCCATTGTGTAACTCTAGTTCTTTGAGGGATAAAGTGAGCACATACTTTCATTTTTAGAGCTTTTTAATTTGTTTGAAAGCTGCAGTTCACAAGAGATTAATCTGTTAACCTTTTGCCCTTTTAATCTTTGCAGTATGAATGTAAAGTTATTGCTGAAAAATCTCATCAAGAATGAAGAGGACAGACATCTTAGCTGTTCTATGGAAGCCCTGGGAGAGCACCGTGGGTATGAGTGGTTCACCAATGGAACCTTGGACTGAAAAATTGCGAGGACGCACTTTGCCCTTGATTTTGTGTGTGCGTGTGTGTGTGTGTGTGTGTGTGTGTGTGTGTGACACACATGTTTTTGCAGTCTGTGATTGCTTCTGTAAATCACTTACCAACCTTTCGGTATTTGATTTCAATAAATGTAAGATATCTGTGTATTACATGAAAGATATGTTTATGAGTACATGAAATTTCTAAATTTTTTGAACATACCATATATTGTATCAGAATGTCGATGTGCCAAACTGTGTTGTTATTGACACAGAGAATAAGAATGCTTTGAACAACTTAGAAATTTAGTGAAAGAGAAGAAGAAAGCTAAAAACAAAGCAAGCAGAAAGCAAATGTGTAGCTGGCCGTTCCCTCTCACGGGCTGGTGTGCCTTTTCCTTTTTCTTATCAGCTGTGTTCGTCACAGCACCCACATGTGTGTTGTCTCTGTTGCTATCGTCTCAGAGTTTGAATCTTACTATATGGTACCAGTGAACTTCCGTAGAATTGTTTTAAGCCTGCATTACTGTAGGGACCCAAAGAATACTTTCCAGGTTTCTCCAGAAGGATGTGTGATGGACAGAGGTGGTTATCAGCATCACCCTGCTTTGAGTCTGCATTTGGAAAAGAGTAAATGCCTAAAGTTAGGGGACTTGACCAGATGAATATCCTTGGGAGTACTGTGTAGCCCTCTCTCTGCCACAGCAGCCAAAGTGCTATTAGTGGAAGCTTGCTGCTGCAGTACATGGATGACGAAGGAACACTGGCAGATCAAGATGGCAGGTCGTAACCTACTGGATTCTAGAAAGCAGGCCGTGTGACTGACCAGCTCTAGCGGGCCTGAGTGTGTGGCCTTCCCCAGTGCAGCCTAAGGACGCTGGAACATGACTCCCTGTGTGCTGGCGTCCATTACAAGGTCCGTCCTTGGAGAGTGTATGGAGCGCGCACTTCACACATCCCATTAACAACACCCGCCGTGTACCTGCAGGTTAAGTGTATCAGCTGGCTCTCCACTTGCTTTGCTTTTCTGAAATTGTTAATTGTCTGGCACACAAGGGCAAATTCTTCTGTTTTGAGTGTGTGTGCGCATGTGCCCATGTTTTCCTACACTGTCAAGTACACGTTTAATTTCTCTTAAAGCAATGCTGTCAGACTGAAATCTCGTACACTGGAGTGTGATGTGCTCGGTGTTCTCAGGCGGAGAGTGAGCATCCCAGGAGCCCTCCGTAGGGAGTGTGTGTCCACAAGCCTAATGGCATAGTGGTGACCACACTACTGTATTTATTATTCTGTCTTTCAGATGTTATTCATTTAGAACAAATAAGGTATATTTTTAGAATCAAATTTGTAAACACTATAAAATCTTTAATAAGTTATAAGGTCTATAATATGTTTACTTTGAAAATTGCTGTTGAAAGCAAGATGTATTAAATATGTAATTATCACCATGTGTTAGTCCTTTTTATTCATGATAAATATTAAGATATTGTATTTGTCTTAGTTTGGGTTTTACTGCTATGAACAGACACCATGACCAAGGCAAGTTTTATAAAGGACAACATTTAATTGGGGCAGGCTAACATGTTCAGAGGCTCAGTCCATTATCAAGGCAGGAGCATGGCAGCAATCAGAAAGGCATGATGCAGGAGGAGCTGAGAGCTCTACATCTTGTTCTAAAGGCTGGTAGAAGACTGGCTTCCAGGCAGCTAGGATGAGGATCTCAAAGCCAATGCCCACAATGACACACTTCCTCCAACAAGGCCACACCTCCAAATAGTGCCACTCTGTAGGCTAAGCATATTCAAGCCAACACAGTAGCATAGGCTAATCTTATAAAGTTAATACAGGTGTTTGGATGTGCTAAGAAATGATTAAAGAAACCTCAACAAATCCATTCGGATAGAATGATTATCAAATAAAAATGATTATTTTAAATAAGAAAAGATAATTCTGGCAAAATAGTTTTTAATATTTTGAACCATAAATCTTTCTTCACTTGTCAACCATGTGTCTTGCTCTCACTATTTGAACTTGTGGGAATTTGGACCTCTAAAATTGAGACTAAATTCTGAGAAAACAATGAGATTCCCTAGTTAGAGCCCTGCTGATACTTCACAAAGCTGATTTTATCTTACCTTTTCATGGGTTTTGAGGATCCAACTCAGGTTGTCTGGCTGTGAGCCATCTCACCAGCCCCCTGCTCTTTCTCTGCTTTAATCTGTTACTTTACACTGAGCCCTTCCACACCAAAACCAGGGGAGCTCTGAGTGTTGTAGACATTTCACACATCTTGTCTTATTAAGTCAGATATAGGTCAGTCAAACGAAATATTTCTGCACTCATTTGGCTCATTTCCCTGCAGTATATGTTTTGCATAGGGCAGTGTGCTGATGTGTTGAGTAGTAGGAGCCCCATGTATCTGGAAAAGCCAATTCCGGGTCCACCTTTTCTTCCTTTCTGCTTTGGCGCTTGTGTGTTTGGGAGTGTGCCAGTGTGTGCCACAGCAGGTGTGCATCCAGGGGACAGCTTGTAGGAATCAGCTCTCTACTTCCACCATATGGATCCCAGAGATCAGACTCCGGTGTCAGCCTTGCTGGCAAGCGTATTTACCCCACTGAGTCATGTCACCGGCCGGCCGGCCCCTCTCTGGAAATTTTCAATGTGTTGTCTGACCAACACATCTTCAACAAAAGGTGAACCTGGTGTCAATGTATCTCTTGGTTTGTGGGTAGGCATGTCGACTTCATGTGTTGTAACTTGATTTTACCCTCAAGGCTTTATTTTTTTCTCACTCTGGTTTATTTAATTTGAGATTCTTTAAAATTCTTTTCCTTCTAACTTGGCATTCAGTGTGCAATTTCCTGCAGATCTCTCAGGATTTAAGGACGTGTTTGTCTCTTTTCCCAGAGCTAGGATTCCAAGCACCCACTGCCATGTTGAGGTGTTTGTTATGTGGCTACTGAGGGTCCAAATTATGGCAAACACTTTACCAACTGAACCACCTCCCATGATATCTTGATAGTGCTCGTCAGTGAGCAGAGGCTGAGGCAGGAAGATGACCAGATTTCGGTGAGTCTGAGCTAGACAGCAAGAACCTGCCTTAAATAAATTAACAAGTAAGCCATAAGAAAATATCTCATATACACTCATACCTTTGAGAAAACCTCATGGTCTGGGTCACTGTTGGGAATGAAGCTATGGGCAGGAGAACTTTGATACGAAGGTGGAGCTCCAGGCAACAGCTGCAAATAGACATGGAATGGGCTGGGACAGTTGTTAGCTGACATTCAGGCCAACAAGGAGCATACAAAAGGGAGAGAGGTCACAGCACTAAAGCCAGTTGGTATGTTTATGTCGTGTCGTGTATGTGTGTGTGTGAGTTCAACTGCTGAGGAATTTAAACCAATCACAGGACAGTAGGTTAGTATAAGGTAGCATTCGTGGGTCAGCTGGGCACCAGCCTATGTGAAAGACACATGGAGGGTCCTAAGGACAGATTGAGAGCTGTGATATGGTCCAGAGAAACGGGAAGAAAGCTGGTATGAGCACATGAGGGAATAAGGTGCAGCCAGAGATTGCAATCTGAAGGCGATTAACAGCCTGTGTGATAGTTCATCTTCATTGTCAAGGTGATTTGATCTGGAATCCCCTAGGTGGCACAGGTGTGTCAGTGACGATGCTTCCAGAGAGATTTCACTGAGAAACCAATGTCCCACCTTGAATAAGGGTGTGTCACTGCACCATGACTAGGGCCAATGACGAAGAGAACTAAAGCCAAGCGTCAGTTTTCATCTCTCTGTTTCCAGACGTGGATGCACAGTGACTGACCAGTTGCCCCACACTCCTGTACTACAGCTGGAGCCGATCACCATGCCAATCATGTCACGATGGTCTACCCTCGGAGGCCAAGCCAGGATGAGTTGCCTGTCAGGCCTTTGGTTACAATGAGAAACATAACTAATACACCTCGTTTTATAAGACAGCCTGTGGGTTGTAGGCAGGCAGGAACTCATGGAACAATTCCAGAACTTGAGGAGGTCCAGGTGATGACTGAAGCAACTGTTTACCCAGTTCACTGGGTAGGTGGAGGGAGCATCAGTGGGCATGCACAAAGGTTAGGAGATGTTTATAGTGACAGAGATGTTGACTACAGGTAGATGCAAAGAAAGGTACTGTCAGTGAGTAAAGTTGTTACCCCTTCCTGTTTGCGTGGGATTCCATTCAGGGTTCCTTTACATCGTTTCTTTATTTCCTTTGTAAGGTATTTATCATGATCCTGGTTGCCTTTCTGTTGCTGCGGTGCACACTGACCCGAAGCCTAAGAGAGGAAGGGCGGTCAGTTGGCTTAAGCTCCCAGGTGACAGTCCATCAGTGAGAGACCTCGACAGGAGCTCAAGCAGGAACTTAGACGAGACCGTGGAGTTGGAAGCCCCTTGCTTCCAAGCTCATTCTTACATAGCGTTCTTATATAATCCCAGATCACCTGCCTACATACGGCGCCACAACCCACAGTGGGTCATTAAGACCCTACCCTCAGACGCGTCCACGGCTCAATCTGCTCCACACGGTTCCTCAACCCAGACTTGCCTCTCAGGACTGTAGATTAGGCCAGGTTGATGAAGCCACAGGACACAGGTATTCTGAGAAAAGAAAAAAATCTGCTTAAGTTATCTTTTAGTCCTGCTGAGAGTTCTTATTGTTGTTCTTGACTTACTTTCATGTGAGGCAAGTGCTCAGGTTACTAAACTACATCCCTGTCTGTTCTCCTCACTTCTCTTACATAAAGTATTGCTGTCTCTAGCCATTTCCCTTTACATTTCAAAGCCTTGTTTAGAATTATTATCGTCATTCCGTCCTGTGTGGACATATAGGCCATGGTGTACAGCTAAGTAGCAAAGGACACCTGAGGAGTGGCTTCTCCCTTTACACTTATGTGGGTTATGGGGGTCAGATTCCCATCACAAGGCAGTGAGTGTTTTGTCCAGTTGGCCACTTCACTGGCCCTCCATTTTTGTCTTGTTAAAGCTGAGATGTGTAGATTAAGTCACTCACTTCTCAAGGAGTCTCTGAGAAAAATAGAAACAGGGCTATTTCCCTATTCAAAAACGGAAGTAGTACTTGGAGTTCCTTGCCAGCGAGCGCCCCAGCGTCTGCTCCTGTGTGCCTTGCCTCCTCTTATCACTGATGAGATCTGGGAGACCTGTCATCTTCTCATGATTCACAAGATGGACTTTCTCCCTGCACGTCAACGGCTCCGAAGACAATGTTGTTAGGTATCAGCTTTGGCAGATAGGATGGATAATGGCATGCCCTGGAAAGGCTGAACTATTGATGGGCCTGGCGCCAAAACTGATTGCCACATACGGGCAATTTTTTTCCCCTTCACTTTTGTTGTTGTAGTTGTAGTTTTTGTGGTGATTGTCATGAACAAGGGCAGCTCTTGTCTCCAAAGCAAACCTATACCATAACAATGGTGTCCCTTTCTGCTTTCTCATGGCAAGACATATATAGCTACCCATTGTTCTGTGGCCTTCCTGAAGGTGGACTTTAAAAGTGATTAGCACCAGGGAACACTGTCATTGAAACCTAGTGTATGTATGTGCACACACGAAGTACTTAGTATAGATGCACATGGGCTGCACATGGAAGCCAGAGGATGACCTCGGGCGTGGCTGCTCAGGTGCTGTCCACTTTGGTAGCTTTGTTTGTTTGTTTGTTTGTTTTAGTCAGGGTCTCTCACTGGCCTAGAACCTGCTACCCAGAATCAGCTGGCTGACCAGCTAGCCCTAGAATGCACAGCGCAAGATTTCAAGGACGCACCAGCCTGGCTTTTTATATGGTTTCTGGGATCAGCCGGAAATCAAGCCCTTTACTCACGGAGCTCTCTCCTGTCTTTTTGGAGAAGGAGGGGGAGGCTATATTGGGTGGGATGTCCAGTCGTGGGAAAAAGTGTTGGGGTGTCTATGCTGAAGATACATATCTCAAGCATATATGAAGTTGCGAAACAATAAATAAGATAGGAAAAATGCTTTTTAAGTACCTCTGGAAACGGCCAATTTTTAGTGCTCCTGGAGCTTCTGCGGGACTGTTTGATTCACAAACTCAGCCAGAGCTGAATCTGCTTGCAAGTTTCTGCAGCACATATGCCCTGGGAGCATGTGCCACGGAACACAGCTCATCCTGCCCCCCAACACTGCCTCCAGTCCACCCCTCCCCCAGTCACCTCATGCCACTCACAGACCTGCTGGGGATCCTCTGTCTGCTCAGCCAAAGT
The DNA here is from genome assembly GCA_019843815.1 of Montemys delectorum. NCBI lineage: Eukaryota > Metazoa > Chordata > Mammalia > Rodentia > Muridae > Montemys > Montemys delectorum. Next base: position 1,989 of record JADRCD010209623.1, on the reverse strand, counting down.
ATGCCAGTGGTGGCTCTGCTTGGAATTGCTCTGCTTGTGGTGAGCCTTTCAGTCTTAGCAGCGGGACGTGGCTGTAGAACACGGAGCCCCCCCTGTGTTCTGTCACCTCAAGTCACTTGGGTACGCCTGCCGTGCACAGTCTACCTGCCTGACCTGGGAATCTGTAGACAGGCTCATTTAAAGTGAGGACCAAAGGGGCTGATGATAGTTGTTGGTAAAATGCTTGCATGGTAAAAACCTGAGTTGGATCATGTGAATCCATGCACAAAAATCTAGGTGTGTTGGGGTGCTTGCCGCTCTACTGGAGAACCAGAGTTAAGTTTCCAGCACAAATACCCAGTGGATCACAATTGCCTATAGCTCTAGCTCCAGGATATCTGCCTTCTATAGATAACTGCACACACACACACACACACACACACACACACACACACAGACACCTATGACACATGCTCATTCAGACACATACACATTTAAAAAAAAAAAGCTATCCAACAAGCCCTAGGGTTCTGCATTTTCTGTCTTCCCATGGTGTTACCAGCCCAGCTTTCTTTTCCACCCCTAAATCAATGTATTCTAGGTAATGAGACATTTTGTCTTTAAAAGCAAGTTTGACAGCACCAGACATAGGAGGACGCCCAAGGTTGTCCTTTGTCCTCCCCTACACACACACACACACACACACACACACACACACACACACAGAGAGAGAGAGAGAGAGAGAGAGAGAGAGAGAGAGAGAGAGAGAGA
>JADRCD010209621.1:0-27269 GCA_019843815.1 Montemys delectorum | reverse complement strand
GATGGGAGCTATGTGGAGTTTCCGTTGCATTTTTCACCGGGGTCTATTTAAACCAGGGCCATAGTTAGTACAGTTCACAGACAGCAGAGGGCTTCTCTAGAAACCAGGAGCATGGTGGTGAGCAGAACACATTTATGGAGAAAAACTCACATAAGGAGAATAGAGCTCCCCGGTCTCTGTGATTTCACCTGCCATCTCCAGAGAGTGAGGAAGGGCTGGCCCAAGAGGTTACTTCTGTGCAGAGCCAGCAGCTGCTGCAGCTCCTAAGACAAAAGAGTAGACTTTAGTTCTCTCATGGCAGAGATGGGACTGGGGGAGACTTGCAGCCTGCCCCTTTTACCTGTAGCCCTTTTATCTCAGACACCACGGCCTCCGTATCTGCCATGAGACAGCCTTGGTGGGACGCGGCTCCCTGGACAACGCCTTCTAACTTGACTCTTGCTAGGCACTTCTCTGTGCCTGGATGCTGCTCACATTCCAAGTGACTGAGGGGGCTTTCTGGGCTTCTAAGCCTCACTAACCATCACAGCCTCCTTTACCCTAGGGTGCTTACGTCCGTTTCGCTCAGTATCTATGAGCTCACTACTACACAGGACAGCCCACACAGCTGCCTGCTTCTCCGCCCAGAGCAGGGAGCCAGCTTTTACAAGGTCGCACCTCCGTACTAACTCCTGTCCCAAAGCCTCATCTTTTAAATGGGGCCTCGCGCACCCACACCTGCCTTTTGCTTTGCCTTAGGGTTTCCCACCCTTAAGCCTCCCTCTCTTCTCAAGAGCCCGTCCCTGAGCCTCTCCTTCCCTTTCCCTCCCCTCCTGGTGAGACTCCAAAATTCACATCCATCTCCACCCTATTCTACCCTCCTGCCCGTCCCAGACCTGCAGCACAGCTAGCTCCCGGGCACTGTGGCCACCGCCTCCAGTTCCGCAGCTGCCACCCGGCACCAGCGGCCCCCCGCACCAGCGCCCGCTACGCGCATGCGCACGCTTCCCAGACCACCTTTCCCAGCGGGCGCGTGGGGAGGGGCCCAGGGCGCTGATTGGGCGCCTCGCGGGGGCGGGGTCGGGATTGGGCTCTGCGGCCGCCGTCTGCGTGGCGGAAGCGAGCAGTGAGCACCCATGCGCATGCGGAAAGCTTGCTTCTCTGGGACGGACGCTGACGCCTGTCGTTGGGGACGCTTTCCTCGGCTGGGGGTGGTTGTGAGCTTTGCAGATTGCAAACTACGGCGCTTAGGCGGGCGAGGAACCACTCTGGTGCCACGCAAAGGGCTGAGGCCTGAGAACTTTGAGTGGGGCTTGGGGACAGGAAAACGGAAGGGCCAGAGCCAGGTGACGTGGACGCTGGAGGCTAGGGTTGGAAACAGGTTAAAAAAGGGTTAACAGGTCATCTTGGGGTGGACTGGGGCTCGTTGTGTAGGAATGGGGTGGAAACTGAGCCAGAACTTGCCCCCCCCCCCCGGCCCCCGAATGAGAGCCGAGATGTGTTGACCACTTTGGTTCTTCCTCCTACGAGTTTTAGAATCCCTGTTCTTAAAAGTTGTTGTGAGGGAAATGCAAGGCGCTCTTCTGTCAACACAGCCCCACCGCTCCAGGAAGAGTTCCAGTTCCCACCCTTCGTGGAAAGACACTTTTGGGGCTCTGAAGTCTTTAACTCTCCCCACCAGTAGGCAGCTACAATGAAGCTGAATCAGAACACCATGCTGCTGGGCAAGAAGGTGGTCCTGGTGCCCTACACCGCCGAGCATGTGCCTAGGTAACTAGCTGGTCACCTGACTGGTTGTAGTGTGGAGGGCTGTTGGAAACAGGATGTCTTAATGTAGGAGCCTGTTTTGTTTAACTAACGTTACTTGTGTGGTGCTAAACACCTTTGATTCTGGCACAACACTTGGGAGGCAGAGGCAGGTGCATCTCTCAGTGAGATTGAGGCCAGCCTGGTCTATATAATAAGTTCCAGGCCAGCTAGGGGGACTTAATGAGACTGTGTCTCAAAGTGGAGGTGAGGGGGTTGGGGGGTTACATGCAGGAAGAGTAAAGCTGAAGTGAAAGGCTCATTTTCCATTTTCCTTTTCATCCATCTCTCAGCTTTCTTTTTGGCATTCCCGCCCCCCCCCCACCCCCCCCCCCCCAGACAGGGTTTCTCTGTGTAGCCCTGGCTGTCCTGGAACTCACTCTGTAGACCAGGCTGGTCTCAAACTCAGAAATCCGCCTGCCTCTGCCTCCCAAGTGCTGGGATTAAAGGCGTGCGCCACCACCGCCCGGCTCTTTTTGGCTTTTCCATCAGGGATTACATCATCTAGATGTGTGTAGCAGAGAACAAAGACACACCTCCTTACCCTTGTTCTGAATAATTGACAGCAGGCATTCCCTGGTATGTCTAGAGACTTGACTTGTGTTTGTCCCAGATGTTGAACTCGTTATTTTGATGCGTACTGTTTAGAGTGAGATACAGGGACTCTGTGAGGTTAGTTGGCAAACATCTGGTGGATTGAGAAACTGGCTGTATAGGGGACAGTAGTTTTACTATGGGGAAGTCTCTGTCACCCTGTCTTGTAGAGGTCTTCGCAGCCCTCTTTGCTGAGATTGGATTGGGTAAGTCCTCAGGAATTGGAGGAGTGTTTGGTTTTACTGGCCTGGGTGGAAAGCTGAGCACCTAGAACTGCTCTCCGTGCTACCGCTTGAGGGAAGAGCCTGCCTTTTCTGGCTGCCCGCATCCACTTCATCTCAGAAAGCACAATTAACTGAATACCTACAATGTGTTTTGCACTTATCTTGTGTGGGCAAAACCAGAAAGGACCGGATGTCAGATCCATATATTTTTAAAATTTATGTATATTTATTTAGAGACAGGGTCTCACTGGGCAGCCCTGCCTGGCCTAGAACTATGTAGGCCAGGCTAGCCTCAAACTCAGAAAGACGCCTACCTGCCTTTGCCTCCCTGGTGCTGGGACTAAAGGCCTGTGCCTGCTGCCACACCCAGTGTCACACTCAGTGTCAGACCCAGTCTCAGGTTGTTTGTTTGTACCTCAGGCTTCATAGCTGCTTGGAATTGTAGTGTTGAGAGCCTGGCACAGAACCCCCCAGACAGGGCTTAAACATTCCACCCTCTTCCTGTTCATTTGCTTCGAAGAAAGGGTCTCCTAGAACTCGGAGTGACCTTGAACGGCTGGTCCTCCTGGCTCCACCTCCCGGGTGCTGAGCATCCAGGCCTGTCCCTCCACACCCAGGAAACCCAATGCCGTGGAATCAGTACCTCTCATCTGAGGCAAGCCTCTGCCCCTCCCCACCCCTGCAGGTACCACGAGTGGATGGAGTCAGAAGAGCTGCGGCATCTGACTGCCTCCGAGCAGCTGACTCTACAGCAGGAGTATGACATGCAGTGTAGCTGGTGTGAAGACGAAGACAGTGAGGAGGCCCCCACCCCCCACCCCCACCCCAGGCAGCCTCCGCTCTCCCTCTCTACCCCCACCCCAGGCAGCCTCCGCTCTCCCTCTCTCCCACTCCTCGGCTACTGCTCCCCCCTGGGGGGGGGGCGTCACTAAGCTGTAATGGTAAAAAGCTTGGAAGCTGCTTATACTTGAACCACCTAAAGTGGTCCCCGAGGCCGACGACTCCTTCCTGAGCTTGACCCTGGGCTTGAAGGGATTTAGAGAAAACAATGCAATTTGATTTCTAGCTGTTTGTTTAGGCCCTGTCCTCCCCTCCCGTGCCGTAGCCTGGTAGAGGTCGTCCACCCTTTGGGTCCCTTGTTCCTTTGAGTACAGAGGACAGATGCCTTGGAGAAGGTTGTCCCACATCAAGGGTGGACTTGAACTACCTACCAGGTCTGGGTCCCTTTCCCCTGCTGGGCTCAGAGACAGCTATCCCTATTCTGCAGTTGTCTGACTCGGGTAGGAACTCCACCTCACCTCTTTTCTTTGAAGCCTGCAGGTGCTAACCCTGTTGCCTCTGCCCCCAGAGTGCACCTTCATTGTGCTGGATGCAGAGAAGTGGCAGGCCCAGCCTCGCCCCCCTGAAGAGAGCTGCATGGTGGGAGATGTGAACCTCTTCCTCACAGACCTAGAAGACCCTACCTTGGGGGAGATCGAGGTCATGATAGCAGGTTTGTCTCAACTGGCCCAGACAGAACCTCAGAGAGCTTACTGGGTGCCCAGGGCTAGTGGAGTCAACTGCTGTCTACTAGCTCTCGATGGTGGCAGGCTGTTCCCCTGTCCCACATTCAACACAGTGTCTAACCCTTGGGCTCATCATTTTCTTCCGTATGCCTTGGTGTGACCCTAACCTTTGGTGCATGCATGTGTGTTCGCACGTTTGTGTGTGTGTGTGTGTATGTGTGTGTGTTTGTGTGTGCACCAGAGGACAATTTTGGCTTTTGTTCCTCGCATGCCATCAGTCTTTTTAAGTCTTTGGTTTTGTGGTTGAGAAAGGGTTTCTGACCAGCTTGGAAGTTGCCAAGTGGGCTAGACTAGCTGCCTGCGCCTCCCCAGTACAGGGCTTCAAAATGCATGCCACCACACCTAGCTTTTTTTTTTTTTTTTTTTTTACATGGATTCTGATCATCAGACCCATCTTCCCTGCCCTTAGTCCTTGAGTTTGTCTTCTTAAAGCTCCACCTGTTCCTTGCTTGGGAGGGGATCCTCGAAAAAGCAAGGATTCAGGAGATGTCCCGCCGTGCTGTGGAGGAGCCCTGTCTGCTCATGTGTCCTTGGTTCTTAGCTCTGCCAAGAGCCTCCTGAAGGGAACAGGGTTTAGATCATGTGTGTGTGGAGCCTCATGTGTCCTGCCACTTCTGTGAGCCTGCCTTTTTTCCAGGCAGAATGCTAAAAGTGGAGTTTTGGTAAATCAGAGAGCCAGTACCTGTCAGATATACACACTGGAGCCTGGTGTCTGGTACCGGCCACAGTATGTTCTTTCTCCTAGAGCCCAGCTGCAGGCGCCAGGGACTTGGCACCGAAGCTTCTCTCCTGATCATGTCCTACGGTAAGACAAACAGAACTGACCACACGGGTAGAGGTGGGGAGGCAACAGATGACAGGCCCTCAACTGCAGGCTGAGACCAGAGGCCAAAAGGGTGGAGCTTTTACTGTTTGCTTCTCTCTTGTAACTGGAGGAGTGACGAAGCTAGGTCTGACCAAATTTGAGGCCAAAATCGGGCAAGAAAATGAACCTAGCATCCGGATGTTCCAGAAACTTCATTTTAAGCAGGTAAGAGCATCATCGGTGGGGAGGCCTAGGGAAGCAGAGCTGTTGGTGTTGGGGTAGTACTCAGTAGGTCTGCTCTCTGGCTTTTACAGGTGGCCATGAGCAATGTCTTCCAGGAGGTGACACTCAGGCTCGCAGTGAGCGAGCCAGAGAGGAAGTGGATTCTGGAGCAGACAAGCTATGTGGAAGAGAGACCCTATAGAGCTAGGGAGGAAGAGCCTGTGACAGCCACCCTGAGCGAGCAGAGGAGCTGGAACTGCCCACTCCCAAGGCCAGACAGCTGCCTGGGAAATATAAGCACAGTAGCTTCAGTCTGCGACAGGCCCTCCTGAGCCTGCCATGGCCTCCCCTGGCTAGTAGTGGTCAAGAACACTCCTTCCAACTCTGAACCATACACAGACCCTGACTGCACTGGAAGGGGAGACTGGAGCCCACCAGAGAGAAGGTGGAGGTGGGAACTGGAAGCCAGAAGTATGTGGAGAACCAGCCTTTCCCGGGGCCCTGGCTCAGTAAAGCACTTATTTGGGCAGCTTCCCTTGTTTCTTCATCCATCCTCTCCTTGGGGAAGGGGAGGGCAGAGGCAGTCAGTCCTGCTGTCAGCAGGCCAGAGTGACCTAGTGCCTTCGGAAGACAGGTGAGGTGGCGAAGGGGTGGGTTGCCCGCTCTGTCCAGCACCCATGGTATTTTGTTTTTTGTTTTTTTTCGAGATAGGGTTTCTCTGTGTAGCCCTGGCTGTCCTGGAACTCGCTCTGTAGACCAGGCTGGTCTCGAACTCAGAAATCCTCTGCCTCCCAAGTGCTGGGATTAAAGGCGTGTACCACCACCGCCCAGCCAGCCTTGGTCTTGCTTTTAACTCTTTTGACCAGAGATGTCTGAGGAAGAATGGCTTCTGAATACAGCTCCTTGTATCTGGGGAGCATCCCTGTCAGAGAAGCCTGGAGCCTGCTGCAGGGGAGAGAAACTGAAGGCCGTTCTCAGCCCCTCCCTCAAGTGCATGTTCTTGATGCTCTTCCAGTCAGCTCATCCCCCTCGCCTCTGGGCAGCTGCACCGAACCTGGTCACTAGGGGGCAGCAGAGGCACGATGGCCAGGCTGCTGGCAAAGTTCTTTAGGCCCTGCTGAGGGTATCATGCCCCGCCCCCCACCCTTGTTATCTGAAGAAGTCATGAAGAAAGGCCAAACACAATTCCAAAACAGTTGACAGAAGGTTAGAAGTGCATTTGTGAGAAATATGGCTCCAGATAAGGTCACTGAGACCTCCCCCTCCCAGCCCCCCCACCCCCACCCCCACCCCCACCCCCACCCCCACCCCCTACCCCCGCCTGGCATCTTATCCGAGACTGCTGGGAGAAAAACTGCTATCCATAGCTCCTGAATTTGAAGTGAAGCTTGTTATTGGCTCCCTTTGGACTCTACTCCAGACCTTAGCCAGGAGTTCTGGTCTAGCTTAGAGTCAAAGGTCTCCCAGGGCTTCTCCACCCAGCAGGTGAGGTAGGGAGGGTTCCTCCAAGCCCCAAGGGCAATCCTTAGGCTTGTTACACCAGCTTGGGGGCCTCCACCTGGGGTCAGAGGGTTCTTAGAAGTGTGGGTGGATGAGGGAGGCCAGAGCCAGCAGAGCAGGCAGGCACACGATGACAGTACTGTGATAAAGGCTCGGATGGGCTCTTCTAAGGAACGCAGACCTTAATGCTAAGATGAGCAGATAGCGACTGGCCCTTCTCCCAACCCACGGGGCTCCAGGGCTTCTCGACCAGACCATCTTTACTTGATCCTTCAGACCAGCGACCTGGTTTTGGGTGGTCTTCCTATAGAACAGGTGAATGGGAAGTAGTGTGGGCCACACTCCCTTTTTCTTGAACACTGGTCCTAGGACCTCCCGGCACTGGAGCCTGGGTCCTCAAGAGCCTCCTGGCAGAGAGGCAGTATATTTTTCCCTTTGCAAAGTCCCTTCCATCCCACCTTGCCACACTATGTGTCCTGAGGCTAAGTGGTCTACTCTTCTGTGCTAGATCTCTCTTCCAGTCAGGCCATTGGGAGACACAGGTGTCTGGGGCAGGCTCAGATCACTGAGACTCTGCACCCTTGGGGGATGAGAGGGAGAACAAGGGGATGAATACACAGGGTGAGGGTGGGGAGAGTCATGTCCTCATACTCTGAACCCAACTTTGCACTAAGATTCCACTTGTAGTACTTAGAAGCCCCAGAACTCTCCTTTCACTCTCCTCTTCCCAGAGTCCCTACCGTCACATGCCCCAGGGCGCACTAACTTGGACCCTAGAGTAGCTGCAAAGTCATTCAAGCTTGTGGATGCTGGATCCCTAGACGGGTCCCTCCAGGACCAGTTAACCTGGGAATTCATTACTCACACTGACTACTATGTGTGAGGCTGGAAGGCAAAGATAAAGGTACAAAGGAAGACGCGGAGGCTCGAACACTTTGAAGGAACCAGTGAATTTCTGAAGGCATGTCCTTAACAGTGGTAGCACCTGGCTCAGGACAGAGGCAGCCAGGCTTTCCCCATGCTGCCCAGGTCTCTCAGGGTGAGAGTAGAAATAACATTTTAAGGATGAGGCCATTGCCATGCCCTGGGTACAACAACTAGGAAAAATCACAAGAATCATGAAAACAAGAACTTTAAAATCTCAATACTACACTCTTTAAAAAAAAAAAAAAAAAATCAAATGAACCAAAGGTGCCAAGCCATAGCTCCTAGGACCTCGGGCACCCTGTCCATTCCGAGCATGGCTGCTGTAGACAGTCCCTGGTCATCACACGTAGTTGAGGGAAGACTTCTTGTCTGGTCCAAAGGTCCTTGCTTAGTGCAGGTCCAGTGATGCTCTAGGCAGACTGGTGAGGGACACTTTGGTAGGAAGAAGCCCTCAGGGAGGAGAGGGAGATAGGACAAACATTCTCCTTCCCTAAGGTGAGGGAGGGAAGAACAGAATTCTAGAGAAATCAGATTTGTCAGGAAGTGGGGTGGGTGCTGATGCTGATTTGAATGTTGATTGGTGGGCACCTGGGGAGAAGAGAAGGGGAGCCAGGGAGGGGGGGCAGCCCTGCCCCGCCCTCCAGCACAAGCCAGGAGGCAGGATGCTCAGAGGTTGCTGAAGAGTTCATTTTTCTTGCTCCAGTCCATCTGCGGGGCCCTCTTGCTACTGCGCTTCTGGTGGGCCCTCTCTTTAGCCACAGCCAGGGAGATGTTGAGGTCCAAGATGGGGTCAGAGGAGGAGGAGGTAGATGAGGGTTCTATGGAAGCTTGTCTCTTGGGGCTGTCTTGGGAATTTAGCTGTAAAGAAGAGGAATGAGTCAAATGCTCAGCCCTGAGGGATCCCCAGTCCTTGGTCACAGAAGTGGATTAGATCTCTTGGAGCAATAGCCAGGGTGGTCAGGTCACAAGAACGAACCACCTCAGAACATGACCTCAAGGGCAGGCTAGTGTGCCAGGAACCAGAGTAGCCAGGAAATGGCTTCCCCGTAACCAACCCCCACGGGGCCAGCTTACCTCCTCACTGGTATCGCTGGAGGCAGATCTTGCCAGGGCTGGCCTGGGGCTCTCCGAAGCTGGCTCCACCAGGGCTTCACGGCTGCTCTCCTGGCACAGAGAGGAAAAAAATATGGGTTGGCACCGAATGGGAAAGGAAACTCCTGAGGAGAGAAGGGTCCTCACCCAGGCCTTGGCCATCCATCCAAATTCCAGATTTACATTACTGCATTCCTAAAAGGATTGGGGCAGCCTGGTTCCATCCATCACCTAGGCAGGGGGCGGAGAAATGCTGACCGCTTATCCTCCCCAAACACTCTTGAGCACTGACTCACTTGGACCAGTGACCCAGGAGGGGCTTCTTGGAGCACAGGGCTACCTGGGCCCTCCCTCTCTCTTTGGCACAAAGAACACATATGATCCCTTAACCCTTTGCAGCCCTCTCCATGCCTTAACTCCAAAGTAGCCGACCAGGGTCTTTAAGGGGTAGTGTTCTAGAACCACGGATGGGGTGGCAGAAGGCTGGGATCATGGCTTGATCCTGGCCTCCACTAGGTCCCTGATGGGGAAGCCTTCAAGCAGATCCTGCCAACTCCTGGCTCTATGGTCTGATTCTGAGACAGCCCTTGCCTGGGTAGAGGTTTTGGCTGGGGTGTGAGCCTGGCACTCAGCCCCTTCCTGGGTCCTTCCATGGCTTCGGCTGGCTCCCAGCCTCACCCCCTTCCCCTCTGCCCAAGGAGGAGGAGTTGGAAGTGGCAGGACCAGCAGCCAGACACTGAGGTTCTGTTCTTAGGGGGAAGAATGGCCTCTTCTGTATGGTGGGAGCTGGAGGCGGGGGCTGCAGAGGGGCCCCAGGCTAGCTTTCCCAAGTGACAGCTTTGCCCCCTGACAGGGGCTGGGGTACACTCTGGCAGTCCTAAGGCTTGGAACTCAGGAAGAAATTGGAACCAGGCCCTGATATGTGAGCCTGAGCCAGTCTCACATCCATGCCACTTCTTGCCCTGTCCCTACAGAGACGTGGGTAGGGGACCCTTTACCTTCTGTATCTCTCCATTGCTGAAGGGTTCAGGCAAGGGGCCTAGATGAGGGAGAGAGCAAAAGTCAACTCAGAAATTTTCGGGAGGAGAACAGGGAGGCTGGAGCTACGGCTCCGGACTTCATTCCGGAGGCCAGTGGCTACAACTTTTTTTGGCTGCAACCCAGTGCGTGTACATTTGACATTTTGATGACCCAGTACACAGAAAGACTTGTTTGACAATTTCAGAAAACTAGACTCCCCCTTCCCCCCAACTATAGTGCAATACCTTACTTCCGACTAAAATATATTTTTAAAATAGTTGGCAAATGGGAAACTTTATGGGAGGGGGGGATCGGGAAGGATCATACTTGAGGAGTGTGGCCCGATGCTGACTGGCAATCTGTGATGAGTAAGGTGGAACCCATAATAGAGTAGGACAGTTGCGCAGTGCTGGGGAGCAAACACACAACCCTCTGTACACTAAGCTACCCACCACTGAGCTATCTTTCTCATTCTAGCTTGACATCTGACCCAAAATGTCAAGTTGCCAAGCTTGCTAGAGAGTTAAGATGGGATGGGGCTCTAGGGTAGCCAGTCAAAACCAGGTTCCCTATGGCCAGAGAGATGTGCCAGTGGGTAGATAACTGCCACCAAGCCCGATGACCAGAACTGGATCCCCAAGACCCAGATGGTAGATGGGGAGAAGTGACTCCTGTAAAGTTGTCCTCTGTTCTCCCACATATACCCTAGGGCAGGGCTGAGCCTAGGTATTCACATATCCCAAGGGTTGCTGCTGTGACAGCAGATTTGGGGACACACCTCAGATTATATAGCTGGCACCTGCTGCCTTGGAGAGAGAACAATGCCAACTATCTGCCACCTGGAAATGAGGGGACAAGAGGGTTCAAGGACAGTGCCCTGGGTGGAGTCAGGAGGGGGGTCACCTCCCACACAGCCTGTGAAGGCAAGCACTGTCCCCTGTTCAGAGACTAGGAGGGATAGGTGAGGTGCTTCTGTATACTTAGGTTATGAGGCATGTGAATCTTTCCCCTTGACAGGACTGGCCACTCTACCCCTCCCCTTGGGGAACTGAGTTATGTGGACCCTGACCTACAGCTATGATTCTGGTCCTCAGGGAGGCCCCACCCACTGCAAAGTACAGAAAGGTTTCACTTTCAGCGTAGCACAGATCTCCTTCCAAAGCCGTCTTCCCAGGGAAAAAGTCTGGACTAAGAGGTAAAGGGTGCTCGGCCCCTCCTGCCTGGTGTAGAGGTCCTTCCTACTCACTTTGGCTCAGCTTAGACAGGAGGAGGTGCCAGGCTTGGCAAGATGAGGGTAGGGGAGGGCAGGGGGCCAGGGACTGAAGGGGACCCACTGCTCTCTGGAGCCAGAAAGCCTGAGTTTCCAAGGTAACTTGACAAAGGGGGGAGGGGAGCGCTGGGCCCCTGTCAGTCACTGGACTCTGATCTTCCCAGCAGAGGCTGGAGGCTGCCCTGTAGTTAACTCTTTCTTCTCAGAGGAATAGCTTCAGAACTTCACTGGACTAGGGAGGGACTCAGGCCATGCCTTGGTACTGATAGAAACCCCACCCTTTCCTTCATGCCATTTAACTGCTGTCACCTGCCACCTCCAGACACTCCTGGGCCACTGCTGCTACCCCTGGAGAAAGAACAATCGAGAAACTATCCCCCACCTCTGGCCAGGCCTTAGGCACCGGCCACACCCCTGGCTTGGGGCACCCAACTGTGAACTCACCATCCAGGTGTTCCTGGGACGGGGTCACTTTGCACTTCTTGAAGAACTCATCTGTTTCCTTGTCTACCACCAGCAGCTTGGCCTCATCACCTCCAGCCTTGATGGCAGACACCACGTCTCCATGCTGCTTGCCCTCCATGCAGACACCGTTGACCTGCAAGCAAGGCAGAGATGGGGTGCTGGGGAGGGTAGGCGGGAGGAAGTCCCACCTGAGAACACTGCCTTCCCTCACGTGCCTCCCAGTGGTTCTCTGACAGTCAGCTGGGAAGCAGGACAAATGGGAAGAGCCAAAGAAAATACCCAGAGGAGACTACACAAACACAGCTGTGATCGAGGAGAGGCCTGGGAGCCTGGGCTGGGCTCTCTTCTGACCTCCCGCCTGCTCCCGCCCTCTTGGGCCTTGGTTTTCTCACGTGTAAAGTGAGAAGTCTTGGAAGGCTGATCTGTGGCTCTAAGGTTCTCAGACTGTGATTCTGGGAGCAGCCCAAGCCTTTAGTTCACATTTCCTCTCATGAGCACAGCTGAAGAACGGGGTGTCTCGAAGCTGAGCTCAGGAGAGAAGGCTGTGAGGGTGGCCCGATTTTGGCAGGTAAATCATGAGCGTCAAGTATATACTTGCTAAACCAGAACCCGAGATGGGAAAAGAAGCCGGCCAGCCTGCCCGTGTGCCCACCAAGCACTTGCTACCTCCAGCTTTCCCTCCCCTTCCTATCTACCCTGGTAGCTGTCGACCATCCAGCATCTCTGCGCTGGCCATTTCCCATGGGCTAACAACACCATCTATGGTGTAAGGCTGCCCCCAAAGCACCAGAGATTAGGAAGAGTCTGGAGGACACTGTACAGGGTATCACCTCCACAATGCGGTCCTGGGCCCGGAGTCCAGACGCCTCTGCTGGTGAGTCTGGGTCCACTGCTCGGACGAACTGGCCTGGCTTAGACTTGTCGCTATGCAGGTTGAAGCCGTAGCCATTGGGGCCTTTCTTCATGGTGCAGAGCCGGGGCCGCAGCTCACGCTGTAGGGGATGTAGGAAGTACCAATGTCATTCCAGGTTGTCCCAACCCTGTCTTCTCTGCCCCTCTACTGCCCAACTCTACCTTCCTGCCTTGAAGGATTTGGAATGATCCAATGGTGACTGGAGACTCTAGAGCAATACAAGAGAATCTGGCCCAGGGTCCAGAAGATGTGAATAGACACTTAGAACTGAAGCGGACTCAGTGGCTCTGGACCACTGCCGAGGCTAGTTTCCCTCTGTCATTCTATTACACGTTTTAGTCTTACTTGGGTGGAGTCCTGTCCCGCCCGAGGCTCATCTGGCCCTCCTAGGCCTAGGTGGATACTCGAGGCTTGTGAGTGGGCACCTGGCCCGTAGATCTGTTCTCTGTTGTGAAGGCAAGGATGGCTGTTTACTGAAAGCCGAGCAGCTTGTTTACAGTAAAGCCTTTCTTCTTTTCTCATGGGCTCCTCGATTCTTGACCCCGGTGAACCAGCTGGCCTAACCCAATGTGAGACTGATAACCTGAAACCCTGTAAGTGTCAGGGTGAAGGAAGGGTCCCAGGGTGAATAGGGCAATCCTAAGGAGCTCTACATCCAGCCCAGGACATAGGGAGCAACAGAACAGGGGTGGGGGAGGTGGGACGGGAGGTGGGACGGTGGGGTACCAGAAGCCATGGAAAGCAGGGCAGGGCCAATCACTTTTAATGTAAAATTACTTAATGTGGAAAAGCGCATGCATACAGCACAGTCCATAACACTTGGGGGGGGGGGGTCCAAGGACAACTTATAAGAGTTGGTTCTCTTTCACCATGAGGTGTGAGGTTGTGAGACTCTATGTGCATCTCAGCCTCCCAAGGACACAAATAGCCGTCTTTTGTGCACTCAGCTGGGAATAATTTTCAACATTTTTCATTCTCTTCAGGCAGCTCAGCTCTGAAGCCACAGCCTTGATGATGCTCATACTGCACACTGATCGACAGATAGACTCCTGATACTCATACTGATTGACAGATGGATAGAATGTGGGCGCGAGCCTGCAGAAGCTGGAGCTAAAGCACTACTCTGACCCTAACTCCGAGCCGGGGCAGCCAGTTGGACACTGGCTGGCTGGCTAACCCTGGGTCACCTATCCTATGGGGCAAAGAGGTTCCCAGACTAGCTTGTGGCTTGGGGCGAATCATTTCCGTTTCTGAGCCTCCGGGTCTCTCTTTATAGAAGGTGCTTATTGCTACCTGTCTACCCTAGTTGGCGACTGCCTTGGAGGCACTCACATAAGGACACAGTATAAAGCAACACTTGGGAGCTCCCAGTCCCTCCTAGCAGACCTGGATGTGGCCATTGTTCTTACAGAGTCCCTCTGCATACCAACACTTTACCATTGTTCCTGCTCCCAAGGAACAGTCAGGTAACTCTGAGATGCTGGGTGGGGGAGGGTAGTGTGCCAGGTAGCTCGGAAACTCAAATCCTTAGGTGGGGGTACACCTAAGAGTGAAGGGAGGGCCTGCTGTGCTCCCCCTTATCAGAGTTATGATCCCATCCCTTCACTCTTGGTGGGTGGGGGCCAGAGAGACTGCTCATCCAGTTAAGGTGCTTGCTGCCAAGCCCAGCTACGTTTGATCTCCAGAGCCCACGTGGCAGGAGAGAAGTGACTCCCATAGGTTGTCCTCTGACCACGCCAGTCCCCCTGCAACCTACACACACACACACACACACACACACACACACACACACAGTACATTTTAAAAGTGGAAAAGAAAGTTTGGACAGACTCTGTGAACCTGTTTCAGGGTGTTGGTGGGGTTTGTGGAGGCAGAAAGGTTGACACTCGGGATTTTCCCAGTGGCTACTTAACCGCTCACCTCAAATAGTAAAGACAACCGAATGGGCAGCAAAGAGAGGGCAGCCAGGAGGCCCTTCCAGCGCCACGGAGTTCTGAGTGAGGATTCAGTGCCTTCCAGCTAATCCCCGGTACAGAGCTGCCATCGGGCCCTCCCCCAGGCTGCCGAGGTGAGCCAGAACAGGTCTGACCAGTTGTTGCCACCAGGACAGGCTCAACTTTCTGCCTCAGCCACACACCTCCTGTGGCCCTCAGCCTGTGGAATCTGTTTGCCTCAGGTTCCTCCCCATCCTCCCTAGGGTTCTCTTACCCCAGACTTCCCACAGCAGCCTGGCTGAAGCTGCTTAGCTCTGTGGAAACCCAGCCTCACTGGGGATCTGCCTGCCTTACTCCCCCCATATTGGTCCGTCGGTCTCTAAGCATCCAGAACCAGGCAGCCCACTTGGAGGGAAGCCTAGTGATAGACAGACAGTGGAGTCTCTCTTCACACTGACTAGGTGTCTGGGAGCTAATGAAACCACAGGCTTCCTTCCGGGAGCTCCACACCTCTTTTAGTCAAAACCCCAGTCAGAGTGGAAGGATAAAGCCTGGCCTGGGTGACGGGGCTGTGAGCATGCCTGGGCTGGCACTGTGGCTAGACCCAGGTTGAGGGTTCAGGGGAGGTGACTCCGGAGTCGACAGGGCTGGGCTACGTTGCCTTGTTATGACCACCTTCCTGCTTCAAGTGTGTGCTTTGGGTTTTCCCCAGTGCGCCTCAACAACTGTTACCTCAGTGTCCCTTTTTTCTAGTGACGCCTACCATCAGAATTCAAAGGTCCACTTGGCATCTTTTTGGCAACAGGAGGACCAGGAAGACTGGGAGGATCTTGCCTCAGGGGATAAGACATTTTCTACTTAATTCCCTCTGGGTGGCTCTGGTTGATTCTGGGTCTGTGGGTGGCAGGGTAGGGTGGCTGGTATTCCCCAGCAAGCCCCACTCCATGCAGCACTCACAGACCTTCAGTACTAGCCGCCCCCTTTCAGAATCCTCTAGAGTAGCTCTTAACCTGTGGGCCTCGACCTCTTTGGGAGAGTTGAACCACCCTTTCACATGGGGTCACGTGATATACCCAGCACATCTGCCTATCACACTTATGGCTCATAACAGTAGTAACATCATAGTTATGAAGCAGCAAGAAAAATGTTCTGGTTGGGGGTCCCCACAGCATGAGGAGCTGGGCTGAAGGGTCTCGTCGTTAGGAAGGTTGAGAACCCCTTGCTCTAGAGAGTCTCTTCCTTTACAAGCAGGGAAGGGGAGTGTTTTAAACTTTCAGAGAAACTAGCTTGTCCTCTTCCTGTCCCCAGGAGCTGTCACTCACAGTAGCTGCTGAGTCAGCCCATCCCAGCGTGGGTGGAGCTTGGAGGAGTCCCCTGGGGACAAGGCCCCTAGTTCCCAGGCCTAGAGCCAAGTAGAAATGAGGGAAGGGCAAGGTATCCGAGCCTGGGTTCTGCCTCTGGGAAAAGGGATAAAGGGGGAAACCCCACGCTGCCCTGGGCTTGGTGTGTGTGCCCTGTACTCGTGCCAACTTGAGGGATCCATAGCGTGGGACACGGGGGTGGGAGGACACCTTCGTGGGAACATGAGGGCAGAGGCTGTGTAAACCTTCACATGAACTTCCAAGCTGGAAGTAAAAATCAGGACTGGCTCAGGAGAGACTGGAGACAGGGAGGCAAGAGCCCCAGGTAATGGTGGTAGAGGGTGGTGTCAATGGGCTGGAATGGTCAAGGCTGGACCAACGAAAGGACCTGGAGCACTGCCTCCAAAGCCTCCTCAAGGGGCCCTTCTCCGTTCTGCAGTCCTCAGGCTGCTCCTTGACCCTGTGACCCAGGATCTTAACCCTACCCTGAGTAGCCAGGCCACCTCTCCACCCACACTCTGTGGGCTAGGGAGATAGAGGATGGGGGCACGGAATTCAGTAGTCACCACCCACCGCAGCCACCGCAGCCACCTGCAAGGCTGGGGAAAGCCGATACCCAGTGCTGTCCCTGGGGAGCAGGGGCCCAAGGCTGCTCCTTGCTCCCCATCCAGGCAGTCCTTCCCCAGCCCAGCCCTTCTTTATGAAAACGTGTCTGGTGCCCTGCTGGTCCACACGGGGAAGGAGGCCCAGATAGAGATGAGGGAGAGAGGGAGGCCGGGAGGAGAGACCCTGAAGGGAAGGGGATGGGGACATTTCTGCTTAGTTGTGGGAGTCAGCTGTTTTGTTTTCCCCCTATGGACTCAGGCTTAATTCTGCCCAGGCTTTCGACATAATGCCTGGGATGCTATCCTTCCGGCAGGCTGGGGAATGGCCAGGGGCTTGGTACACTTCAGCTACTGTAGGCTAAAAGTGTCACCTGCTTACTTCAGATCGTGACATCTTGTGTTCCTTGTAGGACCCTTTCTCTTTCATCTCCACAGGCCAAGTAATGTTTGCAAACAAGGATGCTACTACTACCCCTTGTCCTTGACCTTGCGGCTTCTTGGGATCAGAACACACGTCTGGTCCCAATCGCTAGTGTGTGTAGAAGGAGGAACCAGGAGAGTTAAAGTGGGTGCTGCTTCAGACACTGATACTCTTGGGACAAAGTACCCCCCAACCCCAGGAAGGTCCTCACTCTGACTAGTCCCTCAGTGCTGGCCAGAGAGACCTAAGGTGAAGTAGAGTTCTGCTCAGTTCTCTCCCAGGCTGGGGGAGGCCTGAGACAGAGCAGACTGGTACCTGGGCTACTGCCTAGCTGGACTCCATCCAAGGCCAGCCGCCAGGTGCCTGCCTTCCTGCTGGCCCTGCAGGGAGTCCATCATTACCAACCCCCAAGCCTTCTCCCAGAAGTTGCCGATTTATGGGCTGTCCCAAGAGACTAAGCAAGGACATTCAAGGAGCTCATTGTGAAGCTGGGGCTGGCTCACTAGTGAAGAAACAAATAGCAGCACCGCTTACTGAATGTTTAGCATGTACTAGACACTATGCTGGGGGCCATAGGTATTTTTTTCTCATATGAACCCCAATTGTAATTCTATAAGGGAGATATACCCACATTTCACAGAGGAGAAAGCCAGGTTTAAAGAGTGAATTGCTTCACGATACACAGTTGATAAGAGGAGATGCCAGGATTTAAACCCAGAGCTGGAGAATCACTAGAGTACAGATATACCAGCTATGGGGAATTTCAAAAAAATCAGGCATGGTGGCATGGTGGCAATGGCAGGCAGACATCAGTGAGCAGGGGGCCAGCCTGTTCTACACAGTGAGTTCCACTCCTTCCCACAAAAGATAGTCACAATATAATTAAAATATTACCATTTCAATATATGGATTTGCTTAAAAATCTGAAATAGTGTGGGGGTGCACACCTTTATCCCAGTGCTTTGAAAGGAGAGGTAGGCCTGGTCTGAGTTCAAGGCCAGCCTGGTCTACAAAATAAGTTCCAAGAGACAGCCAGGGCTACACACCAGAGAAACCCTGTCTCAAAAAGCAAAACCAAACCAAACCAAATAAACCCAACCCACCCCCCAAAGTTTCTCTCTCTCTATCCCCACCCCAGACAAGGTTTCTCGGTATATCCCTTGCTGTCCTGGAACTAGCTTTGTAGACCAGGCTGGCCTCGAACTCAAAGATCCATCTGCCTCTGCCTCCTGAGTGCTAGAGTTAAGGATGTTTGCCTCCACTGCCTGGACGGTTTACCTCTTTTTTTAATTTTTGCAGGCTGAGTATTCCTAATCTAAAAGTCTAAAGTACAACTTGATCCAAAAATCTGATTCTTTTTTCCTAGGCAAGGTCTCTTGTAACCCAGGTTGGCCTGGCCACAGACTCCTTACAGATTAAAGGATGACCTTCCACCTATTCTTCCAAGAAGACCAGGGATTACAGGTGAGCACCACCATGCCCAGTTTGATGTGGCACTGTGGCTAGAACAAAGGGCATCAAGCCTGCTAGGCAGGCACTCTATCGACAGAACTGTGTTCCTAGTCCCCAAATCTGAAAGTTTTGGCATGATATCACAAATGGAAAATTCCATACTAGGAAGCTTTGGTTCCTAAACAAAGTGTGATTTCCACCAGGCATCTAAGACAAAGGTGAATTTTGGGTATAGACTTGGGTTTTGCCTCTATAGCTCAGGTTTGGGTAAATTTTCCAAAGTTGGCAAACATCCAAAATTCTAAACACTTCTAGTTCTAAGAATGATAGGTGAAGGGTATCAACCTGAACCAGCTCCCATGTCCAGAGTACTTCCGCTTGGCCACCTCATGTGGCCAGTGGCCGAAAAGTCAGTTACTGGACGGCTTGAACCATGGTCTATTCTGTGAAGCTGCTATGGGTCTTGGGCAGAGAGGCCACTTGTGTCTGTGATGTGAGTGAGATTTGAATCTGGCTAATGTTCTCCACATGTTACCATGCTGCCTTTTGAAGCCATGTGACCTCAGGGGATCTACAGTGTCCTTCCTTAGGACACAAGGACTGAGACTTTGTCATGGCTGGAGATATGAAAAATAGGCTGTTCTGCCTGGAAGGAAAGGCTCAGGCAACTTTCGAGCCCAGCCTCCTGGAATCTCTGTGCTGTCGGATGGGGGTGGGGGGTAGCAAGGGAAGGTAGGGTTGGGAAGGGTGGACCCCACCCGTGAAAAGATAGGAACTACCCCTTCTGGACTGAACTACTAGGAGGTATCCATACTTTTCTGAAGGACAGACTGCCTAAAAGCTCGGGCTCCAACAAGAACTTCTTACCCTAACTCCTGCAGGAAGCTGGGTCAAGCAGCCTGAATCACCAATTTTGTATGTCAGTGTTGCTGGGGTGTGAGCCTGTAGTAGCCTTATGTAAGCTAGGACAGATTATCACTGTGCACAAAGAAGCCTGTGTGAGGTTTCGCCTCTGTTATGGTCCTGATGTGGTCCAGATTTATCTGAAGAGCCAGGTTCTGAAGCACGACCTAACTGGGTGGTCAAAGAGAGGTATGCACACAATGGAGTCGTGACTGTTCGGGAATCAAGAAACCTTGCTTGCTGTCGGAGAACCATCTTAATAGCTATCTCCACCCCAGAAGAGACCCACTTGTGGTGATGGTGCATTAAATAAATCCCCTTTCCAAACAGGTCCACTCTATCTTAGAAGGGCAGGCTAGGACCATATATGATCAGCCACTATAGTCCATTTTCCTCAGGGATGCCACGGCTCCAGCAAACTGTTCCTTGGGCTTCTAAGGTCTCGGCATTCCCTCACTTTTCCAGAGGTTCCAAAGGTTCCTTCCCCATCAGTCTGAGGTTTCCAGAGAAAGCCCCTTTCTGTCCCCAAAACAATCATTCCAGACAAACTGGCCTGAGACAAACTAAGAAGCAGGGGCCCTGCCATTTTCCCCGAAGAAAAAATGAACCCCAATAAAGCACAGCCTATCCATTTCTTTTTCTTTTTGTGAGGCAATGTCTCACTCACCATATAGCACTGGCTGGCCTCAAACTCAAAGAGACCTATCTGTCTCCACTTCCCTGAGTGCCAGTATTAAAAGTGTACACCACCACACTGGGACTTGACCTGTCTTTTTCTTTCTTTCTTTTTCTTTTTTTCTTGTTTTTTTTGTTTGTTTGTTTGTTTGTTTTGTTTTGTTTTTTTGTTTTTTTTTGGAGACAGGGTTTCTCTGTGTAGCCCTGGCTGTCCTGGAACTCACTCTGCAGACCAGGCTGGCCTCAAACTCAGAAATCCGCCTGCCTCTGCCTCCCAAGTGCTGGGCTTAAAGGCATGCTCCACCACTGCCCAGCGACCTGTCTGTTTCAAATCCAAATACCCAGCAGCTTCCTTCCAAAGTCTGCCCTTCTGAAGCTCCATCTTAGCCAAAGTAAACCTGTCAGCTGCCTGTCAGCTCCCCTTGCCCACCAACCTATTGCACTTCCTGGAGTAGCTACACCATCTTTGCCCCTAGACCAGGGTCAAAGCTGGGAGGAACCCTGATGAACCTGGGTGGTCTCACACTCATGCCTGTCACCTATGGGTTTCCCTGGGAGCCCTCACAGGCTGGGGACTGGTACTCTGGCTCGATGCATAGGAGCTAGGGTTTGCAGGGCCTGAGAGGGACTTCCTGCATTTCAGAGCCAGGGAGTGACAGAGTAGACACTCTCCGGGCTACTCTGCCTGACCCCAAAGCCTAGACTTTTGGCCTCCCTGTCAAAAGGGAAGGTGCTAGTCAGCAAGGAGTAGGTTGATTCTATCTGGAATTCCATCTCTGGGTGGACTGGTTGCTTAAACAAGCCCACGTGTGCTGGTACGGGGTGAACTAAGATAAAGGTCCCTTATAGCTACTATGTATTCACTTATTAATTCAAATAACATTTATTGAACACCTCCCTACAGTAAGTACAGAGCAGTGTTGGTAACAGCGATTGGAATAACCCAAGGCTGTGCCCCGGGGCTTCTCATGTAGTTGATGTGGAAGCTAAGAGTCCTGGCCAACAGCACAGTGTGTACAGAGCCACAGGGATACATAGCTCGCCTGGGGGGGGGGGGGATTCGGATCTTTGCTGTGGCTGGGAATAAGAGGGTGGACAGCAAATCTGTGAAGGACTGTGGTACTATATAGAACTATTTTTGTTGTTTATTAAGTACTCATGCAGAATCCCATCCTGTAGCCCAGGCTGGCCTTAAACTGGCAATCCTCCTGCCTTTACCTCCCATGCGCTGAGTTTATAGGCCTGAGCTACCACACCCAGCTCATCACGTAAACATTAAACAACAATGATCTTTGATCACCTCTGAGGGCTGGCCTTGGCCAGCTGTACGAGCCGAGCCGAGGTAAGGAGAAATCATCACTGTGAACTATTTATTACTTCAAATGCCAACAACCAACATTTACGGAGCACTTACTTAGTGCCAGGTATTGAGTGACTTACATACACATGCTTATGCAATCCTAATAAGCTCATGAGGTCACTGCCATCATCCCCAACTTACACAATAGGAAATAGAGGCTTAGGGAGATGAAGAAACTGGGCTCCAGGTAGTCCATCTAGTATAGTTGAGCTGGCTCAGGAGGTCTGCCTAGCCCCTACTTTGGGCCAAAGCTCAAGGATTTAGGCCTTGTCCCATGTCTGGCAATGAACAGCGAAAGACAGTAAGAAGGCAGGTGAAGGGCTGGCAAGATAGCATAGATAGATGATAAAGCTCTTGCTTGCAAGCATGAGGATCAGAGTTCAATCCCCAGACCACCTCCCGCCACCAAGACAAAACAAAACAAAAAACCAACCAACCAACCAAACAAACAAACAAAACAAACAAACAAAAAATCATCCAGCAGAGGAGTTTTAGCTTTATAATCCTGGCCCTGGGAAGGCGGAGACAGGAGAACCTCTAGGGCTTACTGCCCAACCAGCTTAGCCAGATTTGTAAATTCCAGCCTGGTGCACCTTTCATTCCAGCACTCAGGAGGTAGAGGCAGGAGGCTTTTCTGTGAGTTCAAGGCCAGCCTGATCTACATAGTTTCAAACCAGCCCAAGGTGGCACAGTGAGCTCCTGTCTCAAAACAAACCAGCCATCCCTACAAATGAAAAGTCCCAGGTCTTAGTGAGGGACATTGTGTTTAGGAACAAGGTAGAGGCTCAGGGAGGCAGAGCAAGCCCGTGACCCCAGCATTTGGGATGCAAAGGCAAGAGAACTTCTGTGAGTTGAAGTCAACCTAGTGTACAGAGCAGCCAGAGGGCCATAAGGAAACACTGTCTCAGAGAAGAAACCTCTGTGTACCTCCTGGGCCTCTCAGCGGGCTCCTAGGGATGGCCAGCGGTCCAGGCACCCGTCATCACCAGCCCTGCTTCCTCCTGGCCCACGAGGACCAGTAGTCAGTCTCTACAACAGTCTCCTCCTGCTCACAGGACCTTTGAGATTAACAGGGCAGTTCCCACTCTGCACACAAATCCAGGATAAAATGGCCAAATCTCAGCTGGGTGCTTTATGTTAGAGGAAAGGGATGCCTTGCTGTTTTGCGGGCGTAGTTTCCAGTATTGGATTGGTGTGGGAAAACGTTGCCGGCAAGCTCCCCACATCAGGATATGGAAACTCTATACTAGAGAGAGACACTTAGAACAAAGCTGAAGGGACTGGGCTTTTCATGGGCTGGGCAACAGTGAACTAGTGGGGCACAAGTGCTCCCCACTGCTCCTATAACTACCGAGAAGCTAGGCCATGCTGCCACTGCCCCTGTTTTAGAGGGGGGAAATCCAATTCAGAAAATGACTAGCATGCCCCATGATGGTTCTAGAGTCTCCTGGCCTGAGAGAGGAAAGAAATCTACACAAATTTTGGTGTCCCAATTACCACCTAGGGATCCTGATTCTGTGTTCTCTCAGGAAGACAGATCTCCAAGCAGGCAGCCCCAGCCCACTGCCTTTTTAAATACAAAACAGTCCGATACGGATCGTTCCTCAACAGCCTCCGCCCTCCGGCACCCAGCAGTACAACCAGAGAGACTGCAACTTGGCGTGTGTCTGCGGGGAGGCTTCTGGCTATCTGGTCCGGTGCTAAAGTCCAAAGGGACGAATGGGAGGCGGGGGCAAGGGGTGGAAGGAAGGGGGTGGGGGACGGATGGGGACTGGTGAATCAATGAACTGGGCACAAAGTTCAAATTGGGTTTGTGCCTAAGAGCAGAGGTCACCTGTTCCGACTGGCTGCCAAGGGCTCTACTACTGCTTACCAATGCCAATTTGGCACTGGCAGGAAGTGAGAACTTGGTGGCCCTGGCATTCCCAGCGCCGAACTCTGGCAGAACAGGGCTTCTGGTGACCTCACTTCCACCTAACCAGTTGGTACTCTCAGGCTCCGCCTTCAACCTTACGGCGGAACGGTGCCTTTCCCTGTTGAGGGAGTATCTCCCTGGCTCCATGGATACCGCTGATCTACGTGTGGCGGCGGTATGATCAGGTGCATACTGAAGGGACCCTGCTCCCATAGTCGGCGCCCTGAACCTGGGCTCCCTCCTTCCTTGCTCTCTAGGGACCGGGAGGTTCAGCACAACAGCTCCTGTTTTGCCAACTGCCCCTCCAGCAGCTGATCCAAACTGGGGTTGTTTGGGGGGAAATATCAAACACTGGCAAAACCCAGCCAGCCGGCTTGCTGTCACTGGAGTGAGCAGAGATGATACCAGGGCGAGACCACCTGCGCAGGGTCGGCTCTGCAGGACGCTGCCCGGCCTTATTCCTGCTTCCCCTCCCCCCCACCCCCCAGCCATCTTTCTCCTTTTCCTCCTCTTCTAAGGCCCTCCCACCAGACTCCAGATACTAGTGAGCGAGCGCTTACTCCTCACATTCCAGAGGACCATAAATCCTCCAGGGTGGCAGAGCCACCACCCCCAAGACGCTTTTGCGCCTCCTGCCGGCACCCCACCCCCACCCCTCGCTCTGAGACGTTGGGACTTCCTCTCTTTCTTAGAAGTCACTTTAGTCTTGAGAAGGATGAAGTCCAACCGGTGTGAGTTAATGATGCACAAACTAGAGGACCCAGGAGATGCGGGTAGGGCTGAAGGGGCCCTCCCAGGGACCCTTTTGTTACTCAGCCTTTAAGCCACTTTGGGCTACCATCCACGGGACTGAAGAGAGGACAGTGGGGGCGGGGGGAGAGCTCTTAGCGTAGCTGCAGGCAAGGATAACCCAGGAAAGAGTCCGGGCTGTGGGGCGGAATCCAAGGAATGGGAACGGAGAAGGGGACTGGGTTTCTTTGCGCCGCCTCCCCAAAGTTCAAGGAGACAGGAGATGCAGGCGGCAAAGGCACTCCCGCTCCCTAGCCAGCCCGGACAGGGTAGTGGGGTCGCGGGTCGCACTTCGAAGCTTGCCTTAGAAACTGCGAAGGCTCCGGGTCAGAGGGTGAAAGCCGTTTCCTTTTCGCTGCTCGAGTTTCAGAAAGTGCTTGGACGTCCGGGGCGCCCGAGTCTCTCCGGAATCCTAGTTCCACACCCAGCCCAACCCGCACTTACCCGCTCCAAGTGGCTCTTTTCGGCCTCATTCTGGTCCCTAGCCTCCTGAGTGTCGGCGGCCGCTGGCGGCGCGGCTTGGTCGGACTTCTCCTGAGCACGCAGCAGCTCTTCCCGGATCGGGACGCCCAGCTTCTTGAGATGCTCGTCGGTCTCAGGGTCGACCACCAGCAGGCGCACGGCGTTCAGCGCCGCGCGGATGCGGCTCACCACCTGCTGATGCGTCTCCTTCTCCACATTCTCGCCGTTCACCTCCACCAGTCGGTCCCCGGCCAGCAGCCCCGACTTCTCGGCCGGCGAGCCAGGTTCTACCAGCCGGATAAACTGGCCCACCTTGCCTTTCTCGCCGTGCAGGTGGAAGCCGTAGCCGTTCGGACCCTTCTCCAGGCAGCAGAGCCGGGGCAGAGGCTCCCCGGCCGCTGAGTCCGCGCTCATCTTGCTCTGCGAAGGCTCAGTGCGGGTCCCGTCGGAGGCCGGGGACTCACGACCTTTCTCCCCGAGCCACAGAGCTCGAGTTGGGAGCGGAGCACCGCACAGGGCCCAGGGAACAGGTGTCCCGGGAACCGCGGTTGCAAACGCACAGGAAGGGAGCCGGCCAATCCCCGCCCTGCGCGGCGTCTGAGCGTTCCAGAGCCCGCCCCAGCTCCTAAACCCGGGGGCGGGGCCGTGCGGTGGGTGTGGATCACAGTGTACCAATCAGAAATCACGAACTGGGGCTCTTGCGCCAGGATGAACAAATCTAACCAATCAGGACAGTGGGGCGGGGCCTGCGCTCGGCGCGGCACCCCGCAGCGGGAGAAGAAAAGAGAGCCCAGGAAGTGGAAGTGTTTGTTACCAAGTGCCGAGTTGGGCCGATCGGGCGGGGCCGGGCCCTTGGCTGGGGCCCGGTTCCAGGTACTGAGCCCAGAGGCCCCACGGGCTCCGCTCTGGTTTCCACGTTGTGAAGGCTTATTTAGAAGAGCCAGTCTCGGGGTAAAGGATCCTCAACGCTTTAACCGCCTTCAGCCAAAGCCTGTTGCCCAGCTTGGCTCGAGGGAGGGGAGCGACAGTTACCGGGAAACCACCCCATACCCCTCTCCCCACTCCTCCCTCCTCCCCAGGGCCAACTTAAGAACCGGACGGATGTCTTCTGTAACACAGTAACACTGTAACAGGGTAACTGTAACAGAATAACTCCGGAGTAGAGTTGTTTAAATAACAAAGTTGCTACTTGTGGAGCCACCGCGTTCTCGCAGGACTTGGCATATTGACAGAGGTTTGGGCTCTGATTCCTTCTAGAAATGTGTGGGGCTTGGTAGAGATACTGAGGCTCCTTGCAGCCCACTTGGAAGACAGGCTGCTCGAGAACAGATACATAAATAATAAATAAAGGGCTTAGTTTGGGCAGTAGCCTTTAGCTACGGAGAGAGGGCCGGTGAGACCTCTAGGTAGTCAATCTCAGGATTCACTCCAGAGGGAATGGAAGACTGGCTTTGTTCAACAGAAAGAAAAAGGACTTGGATTGTGAGATAAGCATTCCAGCTCCCTCTTGCCATCGCAGATGTGGCCACAGAGGCTGGGGGGAGGGTAGTCAGTTAAGGATGAGTTAAACAAACGTATGAGGAGGACGCCAATGAGTGAAGATGGAACAATTCGAACATTGGGAAAACAGTTTCCCACAACGTGCCACATAACAAACTCTCTAACCCGATCCTCCTTCTGGGAATAATCAGGAGGGGAAAAACCGGTCAGAGTATATTTTCCAAAATACTGCAATTTAATTCTGAGAAACACAAATGCCAAAGGCCCAGAGCTATGTGACTAGAGCTCCAGCAATCTACTCAGAAGAGAACCCGGAGCCCAGGCTCCTCCCTGATCTGCCTATGAGAGGTCACAGAGAGCTTCCTTATCAACGCAAGTTTAGAGTGCTGACTTTGCTCTGGGAGCAAGATTTCTGCCTTGAAAGCAAATACAGTACAGTAACCTCGGAAATGTGTAATGCATACTTTCTTGGAGCCTCAGTTGCTGCCCAACCTACAGAGATGTAGTAAAGCTTCCTGTAGGTGGGTCACGGATCTGCACACCTGCAAGTGTCCTTCCTTCTAAGGGTCAGATCAGAGCTTTGGGAGACACATGGCCTTGGCCTACAAGACTTCCTCGCTGCCCCTCTCCGTACCCCAGACTTGCCCACACTACTTTGTTTTGCACACATGAGCTCACCCCAAAATGGACAACTTCCCAGCCTCTCAACCCAATTTAGTGGAAGAGGAAGAGATAAAATCATTTTGCCCTAGTACTGGTCTGAAGTTGAAAGAGCATAGGGGAGGACAGAGAGCTGGGGCTTAATGGGAAAAACTGGACTATGGGTTTGTTCAGTTCTGCCTCCCACCCATTCTAGGAGCCAACAAGTTTTTTTTTTCTGGCTCTGACCTCTGCCTTACATAGCTGTGGTGCTGTACACCTTGTCTCAGGATTGGGAGGGAGGGAGGGGAATTTTTTTCCAGACTCTGAAGTCTGGTGCCTAGGAACCCAGGTGGAAAGCTGATGGGAGAGGTTCCATGGGAGAGCCGGGCATCCCCTGGGATGTGAGGTCCAGAGAACAGAAAGGGATGTTTTCAGGTACTTCACTGTGTGTATGTGCTACAGAAAAAGTGTGTGCAGGCTTCTAGGAGGGTCGGAAAGCCAGAGGTAGCTGGGCAGACTCACCCCAGAAATTGCTATTCTTCTTACAACAATCTCCATGTTTATCTTTTCTGAGGCTTTGGGCTAGCTCCCGGCACTAAGGCCCTTCTTATTGGAAAAGGCTGTCTTTCTGGGAGCTGGAGGAAGAGAAGTCTGGGGTCTCCTTCACCTCCTTAGTGAGGATTGATGATGGGGGGGGGGGGCACAACCAGCTCCCACACCCTAGCAGTGCTTTGGCGCCCCCTGGTGTCATACCTGTGCAGTAACACATTTGCTTAGGAGAGAGGCCCAGCCTTTTAGAATTTAGTCCCAGAAAGCAAAAGACCTACCTATTTTGGTTTGGGGGCACACTGGTACCTTTTATGTTATT
>JADRCD010209620.1:16706-38306 GCA_019843815.1 Montemys delectorum | reverse complement strand
AAAAAAAAACCAAAATAAACAAGAGGCATTGGCACGCTCAACAGGGAGAGATGACACCATCTCTGGAGGCCAAGTCAGGGAAAGTAAGATACCATTTCCAAACAGTTGGGAAATAAAAATGTAAATGTGGAATGTCAAGGAAAGAGAGTTCAGAAGAGATTCCAGGATACTACACCTTAGATTATCTTGTCCTAGCAGGCATTGTTTAAGGTATCTGGTTCTCCTGTGTGTTTTATCCTCAATACATTGAAATAATCACCATGGTTATTCTGCAAACTCTCATTTTGATAAATAAAAGTGGATACAAGGAGCTTTTTTACGTGGTAAGTTGTCTGCCATGCAAGTACAAGCTCTTATTTTTGATCCCTAGTACTTACAGAACACATGTATGTATGTTAACCCACCTTTATAATATTAGGGAGCTGGAAGGACGCAGACAGGAGGACCCCAGAGCTGGCCGGCCAGCCATCCTATTCAGTGAGCACTCAAAGGAGCAGAACAGAAAAGACACCAAGGGTATATTCCTCATTTGAGCATGTAGGCACACATGCATTCACACATTCACATACTTGTACACCCCCCGCCACACACACACACACACACACACACACACACACACACACACACGGAAAGCAAAAAGAAGATAGGTAAGGGGAAAAGAGACTAGAGACAAGGAAAAAAAGAGAGAAGGAAGGGAAGAAAAGAAAGTACAATGTGTTTCCTTATTTAAACCTCATCAGAACACTAAATACAATTCAGTTCTCTCAAATATAAATAAAGCTGAAGCTTTGTGTGATAATTTGCTTCCCCCCATATTCATGCATGGCTCAGTGGAGATGCTTCAGTGTAATATAAAGCTCGCTCTGACAAGAAGTCTAAACAAATTAGCTCTGCTCAAATACACAGCTGGCAGTCTGCAGCCCAGACCAACTTAGTGAACCAGTAAACAGAGTCATTGAGGGGAGAGAGGAATTATTTTGGTCAACTATTCATGGAGTCAAAAAACAGACTAAAAATAAATTACTAAATTCCAATACAATGAGCTCACCACAGTTGACTGTACAGGAAGTAAAGTCATTTCCCATTTACCTACTGGAAGAAACATTTCTGTAACAGACATTTAAACCAACTGTATAAGCCTTCGCATCAGTCTTGGGCTCTTGCCTTCCTTCTTTATTCTCATAGGAATTGAACATAGAATAAAAGCCACAGAACTGTGAATGTTACTGGCCTAAATTGAATCTTAAAATAGAACAAAGGAAATAAGACAAAGCCAAATCATTAGCACAGAGCTGTGTCTAGAATATGTTTCAATTTTTAATAGGATTTTTGTTCATAAATTCACCCAGTAATTATTTTGAGAATTGACCATGTTTCAGGTCCTGCCCTTGTAGCAGGTGCTCAGAATACATCAATGATTTATGCTAGCTTGACTTTCTCTTGTTATACAGGAGGACATGGGCAGGTAATAAAATATCTGCCTCTGCCCTCTCCTTAAGAAACAGATCATCCAGGTGGGAAGAAGAGTCAGTGGGTAAGAGCAGTTGCTATGCAAGAAAGAGAACCAGAATTCAAACCCCCAGTACTGTCTAAATAGCAAGGTGCACTCAATACCAACTTAGGGAGTCAGAGACAGGAGGATGCTAGAAGACTGCTGAATTGGAGAACATTAGGTTCAATGAATGGCCATGTCTCAAAAAGATTAAGATGGAGGAAGATATCTCACATCTTCCTCTGGCCTACATATTTATATGACTAATATCCCCTCACATTCATGGGAACACACACCATTTGCTCATTTATACCCCACACAAAGCATGCACCTGCACACGTGCGCGCGCACACATACACACACACACACACACACACACACACACACACATCACTACTACTCACATACAATAAAAAGAACACAATTCTTAAAACATAGCTACTGACATTTTAGCGCATTCTATGGTGGAGGTGGACACCCTTGTTCAACAGCACCCCTGTGCCTCTACACACTGATTCTTCCATTGGCAACAGTATACATGACCATCTGATGAAAACTCGTGATATCCATCTCAATTCAAAAACAGCTACATATATACATACTGGAGTTGTATTTATCCATAAAGAAGAATGAGAGTATGTTGTTTTCAGGAAAGCAGATACAAATGGTGGTCATCATATTAAATGAAGTAAGCCTGATTTTTCTTCTTATCAGTAGATCCTATGTTTTGTAGATAATTAAAATAATAACTGACATATATGACATGAAAGTAGAAGAAAAATTAAAAGCAGAAGTGAATTAGACTAAGGGAAAAGAGAAAACAGAGTATGGGGATAAAAAAGGTCAAAGCACAAATGTATATTTGAATGAAAATGTCTAGGAAATCTATCATTGTGTACAGTGAATATATGAAAATTTTAAAAGGGATGCCTAGAGATAATGTATGTGTTCAAATTATTGAAGAAAGTAATTTGAGTGCTTACGGTGGCCAGTAATATTAATCAATATTTGAGAGGATACAAATGTTTTAGCCTAATTTACATACTGTATACATGTATTGAAACATTCCACAATTCCACATAAATGTGTACAATTTGGTGCATTGTAAATTTAAATTAAGAAACTACATAAAGGTAAGTAAATATCAGATATGAAATAATCAGCACATATACACTACAGAAATAAATGTTCCCCTATATGGTCAAGTGCATTTTAGGGAAATTCCTCTTCTGTGGGAAATAGTAATCTCAAGGGTGATATCCACAGTAAAGCTCTGTCATCTGAGTCTCCCAGTTTGTTCCTATGCCAAATGATGTGTTTGGAAAAGACTTAGGGCCAGCCAGACAGGTGGGGAAACTTAACATAGAAGACAGCAGAACTCTTCAAAGTTCCAAATGCTAACATAATGACAAAATGCTAATCTCCAGAGGATATATTTACTGAACAACAGAAAAATGATTAAATATATAACTTTCTATGTTCCAGGCACAATTGCAGATATTGGGAATACTGAACAAAAGAAATCAAATGTCCTATTGTGTCCTCCATCGGTGGTTTTCATCCAGCAAACAGTGTGCCAGATGCACCCGAGAACACCTAGGAATGACCCAGCTTGAATTTTTAAATATTCCTCAATAATTCTGAGCTTCTTCGAGGACTTGTTTTGGTATGCAAGTCCCTAGCAGATGTAATGATAAAAGTAGTTGCTGAGACTAAATGTCTGAGAACAAATAATAAAGGAAGAATTTGTTCTGTCATTAGCAAGGGTAGGACCCAACATGACAAGAAAGCCCAGGTGGTATTTGAGAGAAGCAGAGGGTCATACTGAGCATGCAGTCAGGAACAGAATAAACAGAGATGTAGGGATGACTAAGAATGTATGGATGGACCTTATATCCATCCCAATGGCACTTATAGTATGACAAATAAAGGAGAGAAATAAATGTGCGTAGTGTAGGAGTAGAAAGTATAGATCTGGCTACAGAGAAAATCAGGAGTGGTCAGTCAGAACTAGAGGGAAATGTAATTTTTAGGTCAGATGGATAACTCTAAAAGTAAAGGCCTAAGACTCATGTAGGAGAGCCTCACAAAAGATCAACAAGAGCACACCAAACAAAGCCTGAGGTAAGAACTTGTCTGGTGGCTGCATCCCATATACTCCTGGTACTTCTTCTCCAGCCTTGCTTTAAATTTTATAAGGTGAGTTTATCAAATGAACATGTGCCCTACGTGTTACTTGCATCAGAATATGGAGGCACTGAAGCCAGAGAATGTGTGGAAGTTGTATGTTGGGACTTCAAGTAAGTGATGGATCTGAAGGTCAGAAAATGGAAGTCTGTGTGTGTAAGTGTAAGATGAAGAGGAAAAGCAGTCCTTGGAATATGCCTGCTCACAAGTTTTTTCTTAGTGTTTGTGTGTGTGTGTGTGTGTGTGTGTCTATGTGGTATGTATGCATGTGTCTGTGTCACTGTGTGATTGTGTCTTTCTGTGTGTGTGTGCGTGCGTGTGTGTGTGTGTGTGTGTGTGTGTGTGTGTGTGTGTGTATGGTATGTGTATTTGTGCCTCTGTGTAGTGTGTGTTCCTGTGTTTCTATGTGTGCAACAGAGACAGACAGACAGACAGACAGACAGACAGACAGACAGACAGACAGAGATGTACTATCTTGGTCAGAATTTTGTTGCTATGACACCATCACTACAACTCTTATAAAAGAAAGCAATTAATGCAACTTGCAGCTTCTGAGGTTTCGTCCATTTTTATCATGGCAGAAAACATGGTTGCATACAGGCAGACATGGTGGCAGAAAAGTGGCTGAGAGTTCTACAACCAAATCCATAGGCAGCAGTAAGAGAGACAGTGGGCCTGGCTTGGGATTTTGAAACCTTAATGCCCCCCCACATCCCACAGTGACATACTTCCTCCAATTAGGCCACACTTTCTAATCCTTTCAAATAATACCATTTCCTGGTGACCAAGGATTCAAATCTATCAGCCTTTAGGAGCCATTCATATTCAAACCAACGTAGTCAGGCAGACAGAAAGGTTCCCAATGATCCCCACAGACCTAGGGTCCAGTCACAGAGGGGACGCTATTATGATGTAGACTGAAGATGTTTTTTAATTTAGTTTTAGAGCCTTCAGCTATTCTTCTTGCTCTTATGTCCTCCACAGAGAAGATTGACCCATGATCCTCATGAGAAAATCTTGAGGCTTCTGGGATATGTTCTGGTACACACCCGCTGTAAACAGTAGACCAAAGCATTTAATAGTAGCTCTTCTCACCATGATCCGGTCACTAGGAAATAACATGTATTGAGAGTGTACTAGCAGCTTTGTTGAGTGCATCAAATTATCAATTAATTATTAATATGAATTCATATCATTTAATTAATTAAACAAGCCCTATTTAAAAGTATCACTAGTGTTATTTATTGTACAAAGTGATATATTTTGTAATGACATTTTTTATTCAAGTATATCGTGTACACCAACCATTTTGACTCTCAATCACCCTCATTGTTTTACAAGTTCACTTTGAAGGATAGAAACTAAGAGATGGTCCTGTGCTACACTAATTCTTAGGACTTTGGAAAGTCATTGTTACATGCTCGATCTGTAAAGTGCTCATCGGCTTAGTCATCCGTACAGCAATGTTTAGAGTTTAGGTTTTGGATAATTGGTTGTACCATGATGATTCGGACCCAGTCATTTAGTTGATTGGTTCATAACTGAGTAGCCTATTGGCAGAGGGGAGAAACCGAGAAACTATGGGCAACAGAGGGTCACTGTTGCATGTCCTGGCACCTTGTTCCTGTCCCTTTGCTGCCTGTAAACTATAAAATGAACTCCTTCCTCTGCCACAGCCTTATCCTGCAATGTCCTGCTTGGCTACAATTCAAACACTGTTGAGCCAGCTGACTGGGAATGGCGTGCTTGTCTACATCATTATTTCCCAGCTTTGAATTGCCTTACTGCTTTGTAACAGTGGAAGACCTCACAGACCACGGCCTTCCTTGGGTCTCTGGTCATCTCCTGCAGGATGTGCACAGCCAGGGGCTACTGTCTCGCAAGGTCCCTATCTCCCATCCCACCTGCTATATTGACATTCACACATGCCATAACAGAATTCTCTATATCATTGTGCTCCTGGGTCTTTCATTGCATTGGATTCCAGGTACACTTCCATTGATGCGGTTCTCTGCTCTGGACCGTGTAAAGTAGAGAACCCATCTTTCTTGTCTTTAATTCCTAATGCCTAACAAGGGAAGTAGCAAATGAGAGATGTCAAATCAGGAGTAATAAACAGTCCGTTAAGCCTTCACCTCTCTTGGCACTTGAGGCCCTAAGAAGCATAAGTACAGGGCATCTCCCACCTCCCCTTGGAATTTAGAGGACAAAACAAACAAAACAAAAACAAAAACAAAAAAAAACACTTTAACTTATTTTAACCGTGAAAACCCTCTTTGTGGTTTATTCTTTTAAAATGTTATTTACATACAAAGAACTGCAGGTGATTTTTCCATACATCTGTTGATTAGCCTTTGCTTTCATTCAATCTTACTTGATTTCAGTTACACTTACCAGTCAAGTACATTGAATTTCAGAGTATAAGCTACATGAAGGCAGCACACAGTTTCTGTCACTTTCTTGGCTATTATGGTAGCCTCAGGCTTGGGCCAGTGACTCTAGTGTGGTAGCTCATGGCTACTACCCCTGGTGTGTAGTGTGGACATTGAACTCTGGACTTGTAGCTTGTCTCTGTGCAGTGCCAGATTTCCAGAAGGGCTTGGAAAGCTTTATCCATTCTGGCCTAAGATTTCTTACCTTTAAAATAATCATCAAGATTACTTTTTTTTTTATTATGTATTTTCTTTATTTACATGTACATTTTCCCTTTCCCATCTTCCCCTCCAAAACGAACAAACAAACAAACAAACAAACAAAAGCAAGAACAAACCCCTTTTGCCTCCCCCTTCCCTGTGCCTACCACCCCACCCTCTCCCACTTATTGGCCCTGGCATTCCCCTACACTGGGGCACAAAACCTTCACAAGGTCGAGGTCCTTTACTCCTATTGATGATTGAATTTGCAATCCTCTACTATATACCTGCTTCCAGTACATTCAATCCCACCCTGTGTAGTCCTTGATTGGTGGTTGGGTCCCTGGGAGCTCTGAGGGTACTAGTTAGTAATTGTTGTTCGTCCTAAGGGGCTGCAAACCCTTCAGCTCCATAGAACCTTTCTCTAACTCCTTCATTGGGGACCATGTACTCAGTTCAATGAATGGCTGTGAGCCTCTACATCTGTATTAGTCAGGTATTGTCAGAGCCTCTTAGGAGATAGCTATATGCTTGTCCTTCCTTCCGTCTCTGCTCCATAGTTAATCTCTGCCACTCCTTCTGTGGGTGTTTGATTCCTTTTTAAGAAGGAATGAAATGTCCACCTTTTAGTCTTCCTTCTTCTAAAGAGTTTACATTTTATTTTTATTATTCCATGCTCTTAAAGTTTTGTGTTCATGAGCAAGACAGGTGACAGCAGAATTGCTATTCAGGCTGGTCCAAATGCCAGTTCTCTTTGGTGTTTGGTACCCACAAGGACTTTTGATGGGAAGGAGAACAGAGAGTAGCAATGGGCTTAGTGGCCAAATATGACCATAATCAACTTACTGGGGTTATTCTAAGCCAGAAGATATGATATGCTGTCCATTTTTTAGTATCTCTGAATTTATAATACATACATCTGAACCGGGAAATAAACCTTGGTGGGAAGGACTGGGGAAATAGCTCAGTTGATAGGTGCTTACTTTGACTTGTATGATGAATACCTGAGTATAGTCCTCAGAGCTTGGGTAAAAACTCCAGATGTGGTGTATCTTAATCAGCTTTCTGTTGCCCAAAGGCGACTTTGGGAGAAGAAGGGCTGATCTGCCTTACAGTTCCAAAGGATGTCAGGACAGGAACTCAAAACAGGAATCTGGAAGCAGGAACTTAAGCCAAGACTATTATTGCTTACTGGCTTGCTCTCCATGTCTTGCCCAGTCTGTTCCTTTTAAACAACCCAGGACCAACTGCGCAAAGATGGCACTACCTATGGTGGGCTTGGCCCTCATGAACTGATAATCAAAAAATACCCCATAGGTTGCCTACAATCCAGTATGATGGATGCATTTTGTCAGGTGAGGGTTTCTCAGATAACTCTAGCTTATGTCAAATTGAAATTAAGCTAACTAGCACATGGCAGCGAACTCTTGGAATTCCTTCACAGAGGAGCAGGGCTAAGGTCTCTAGGTCTCACCAGCCAGCCTATGCAGTCTAATTGGTGAGACCCAATCTACAAGAGGTACTTTCTCAAGGGAGTAGGTGGCATCCTGAGTATGTCCTCTGTCTTCCACATCATCACACACACACACACACACACACACACACACACACACACACACCTGTATACATGTACTCAAACATGGATACATACTTCAAAAAATAGTTTCTTAGCAAACTAGAAACTCATATTTGAAAATCACTTTGAAATGTAACAAATGAGCATACTGTCACCTCCTCTAGACTCATACTCTCTCATGTGAAGCAACATTAAGTTTAGATAAAGAGGCCCATTCCTGCTTTGCACATCATAGATACAATTTATAGGAAACTGGAAAAGCACATGGCTTCTTCTGCCTTTTTTTTTCTCTGCTTAAAACAGCAAGTTCAGAAAGACCCAAAGATGGAAAAAGCATTCTGAGGCTTTCATGCAAATAAGAATACCAAGTCTCATATTTTGAAGCATCATGTCCCTGTGAAGTGGAATTATTTTTTTTCCTTTGAAAGTGGCACTAAAAGATTACAAGAGATTACAAGTGTGGAGTCAACTATTTGTATTCTACTCATGTTTGCTCAAAAGACAGGGACTTGAAAATTCATAACACGTTGAATTACCACAGTCAAAATTTCCACAGCTTCCCTTCCAGTTGCTCAGAACTGCAGCTCAACTGCAGCCTGCGAGCACACTGGAAGCCGCTGACTTCCTTTTGTAGAGCTTTGGAGATGAAACAGCTGCAGTGCTCGCCCTCTTCTCATGCTCTCTAGAGGGCCAGAAAGCCGTAGAGCAGTGGCAAGCCTGAAAGAGACTTTGAGCACTGACACACAGCTGCAGATTCTGCAGCCTCTGCAGCCGCTTCCCATCTGTGATAAACAGAATGCTGTCTGTGTAAAGTGAGCACAACTCGCTAGGCATTGTTGACAGAAATTCAGGTGAGAAGTTAGAAGTAAAGTATTGTAAATATGACACAAGGGTTAGACTATTCAACTGCCTTGCAAGAAAGGCCGATATGTTGATAGGAAAATGTAGCTGTAACTTGGGGCACAACTGGATTTAACTTGCTATTTATTGTGAAAAGCCTTAAGATACCTACCAGTGCTCTATACACATTTGGACCAGAAGTATGTAACAAGGAATATATCAAATAGTTAAGATATCAGATCCTCTTTACTTTAAATAGGGTGGAGGTGTAGTTCAGCTGGAAGAGTGTGTAGCATGAGTTCAATACCCAGGACTGAATAAACTGGATACAGCAGTACATAGCTGTTATAGTGGTTCTAATGGTATGGACCCTCAAAGGCTGATATTTTCATGCTTAGCACCTAGGTGGTAGTTTGTTTTGAGAAGTAGGAAGTATGGCCGTGTTGAAGGAAGTGTTATTGGGGATGGGTTTTGAGGTTTTAAAAGGCCACTCTAGGCCCAGTCTCTTTATCTGTCTCCAACTTGCAGATAAAATGTCAGCTCTCAGTTACTACTCCAGCATCATGCCCACCTGCCTGCTGCCATGCTTCCCACCATGACAATCAGAGACTCACTCTCTGAAACTATAAGCAAGCCCCCACCCAGTTAAAAGCTTTCTTCTGCTGGGCGGTGGTGGTACATGTGTTTAATTTGATCACTCAGGAGACAGAGACAGGCAGATCTCTGTGAATTCAAGGCCAGCCTGGTCTACAGAGAAAGATTTGGGTCAGCCAGTGGTGCTATGCAGAGAAACCCTGTCTCAAAACACACAAGTAGAGATCAAACAAAAGCTTTCTTCTGTAAGTGCGTTGATCACACTGATTCTTCTCAGCAATAGAACAGTGACTAGGACAGCTTTCGTCTCAGAACCTCAAGTGTCAGGGCTACATGGTGAGTTTGCGACCAGCCTAAGCTACAGATTTCCTGTTTAACAACAATAGCCTAATTAATGAGATAATTCTTGCTGTAAATCTTTATAACTTTATTGACATAAATTAATACGATCTCCTAGTCACTTTTGAAAACTAGTACTTGCTTTAAAATTTCGGATAGAATTTTCCTAATGAAGGGGTGCACACGTTTATATTTTGAAAGAACCTCAGGAAAACCCTGCATGCAGTTCTCTTTAAGCCTAAGGAAAGCGCTCATTTCTTATTTAGTCAGCTATTACAGGCTCCTCTCTTCTCACCACCAAAGATTTTTCTTTCCACATCAAAGCTTCTCATTAAAATCTTTAATAGCCTTCCATGGTGTGATAAACTGAATTTACATGCAAATGGCATGGGAAAACCTTGTAAATCTACTCCAAATCTGTCTTTCTAGTTCTATTTTTTAGCCAAGCCCATGGAACTATGGGATTCAGCTTAGCAAATCTGCTCTTCTCCTGTAAACCAGACCTCAAACATCACCTCACGTTTTTCTTCGGCATTCCTCATTTTCTGAGGCTCTTTCTTTAATATCACATCCCCAAAAGCCCAGTAAGCTTACATGGCTTCCTGCTCCCAGTCTCTTAGAGAAGCTCCCATGTCATCACTGGTATATTTTACCTGAACACCACACAACAGAAATCACATTAAATGGTTCGTACATCATTGCTGTTTTCATGAGACACTGTTTTCATGAGACACTGAAGAGCATATTTTTCACGTTTATGTGTTGCTGTATGAAGTTCTGTAGTGCCCTGCAGTCAGTGGAGTGGACACAGCAACTCTCAGTGATAACCCCTGAAAATCCTCTTGGTGAAAGTCCTATTCTTTTCTTCCCTTCTTAGGTGCAGTCTGAGAGCAATTGTAGATTCCTTAAGTTTGGTATCTGGGCTTTAGTTGCCCTTGTATACCCAAGAACTACCACAATGTCTAATATATGTAGCCAGTGCTTGGTAAACATCTACTACTTGGTGCCAACCTTTGGTCAAACATGAAGAACAACTTGGAGATTCTAAACAATGCTGAAAGCTTATTACAACTGAAAAGGCAGACACAGGCCAATGCACAGGGAACGCAGTGGACCAAGAAATCGAAAGCTATATCTGAAAGGTCAGTGTCTCCTTTGGGAACATAACAGACTAAAAGACTTGCTGTGGAGGCCAATATAGCATTTGTCCATGAAATTCAAAAGGCTATAGTTGTTTTACAGTATGCTATTGAAAAACATGGTCAATATTTAATACTTGCCTATTTTTAAGAATCCATTCATACCTACTATCTAACTTGAACTAGGATACAACAGAGAGACAGCTTTGTTGGCTGTGAATTACAAGAACTTATAAAGCTGAAAAAGAAGCTGGCTTACCAGAGCCACCTCCAATTATATCCTTCAGGCCCATCCATCAATCCCATGTCTGATGTCAGCATGAATGGACTTGATGGGTGGGAAAGTTAAGGTATCCACACATAACATGTTAAGCATACAGTATGGTATGTAAGCCAGAAAACAGGAGAGTTTCAGAATACCATGACATGGAACAATGAGAAATATAGAGGTTTGTTTATATGAGCAATTGATAAGGTTGTCAAATAAAAAGAAAAATC
Organism: Montemys delectorum; assembly: GCA_019843815.1. Lineage (NCBI taxonomy): Eukaryota > Metazoa > Chordata > Mammalia > Rodentia > Muridae > Montemys > Montemys delectorum. The sequence continues at coordinate 27,008 of JADRCD010209620.1, read as the reverse complement.
TGAAAATCTCACGAGGTTAGATTAACCCTGCAGAAGACAGGCCTTGGCAGTATTTTCTGCAGACAGATGAAAAAAAATGAGATTACACAAAATGAACAAGATTATGGGCTCAAGATCTGTACCTCATAGATGACCTTAGTAATAGGCTACTTCAGGAAAATGAGGCCCTCCTCATCTTCACCTCTGGCCTCCAGCAACGATAGCTGTGTTCACTTCATGAAGCTGCACTTTGCAGTACATGTGTAGTAAATGCTGATATCCAGCTTGAATGCAAGTCTAACTTTCTCTTACCAAAAGCATTTCTATCACCCTTGACAGCATCTGTTGTTCTACATTGCACGCTTCTATCTGAAGAATTAGAGATCATTACAGACAATGTTTTCCCCAGTTTTCTGAGGAAATAAAAACACAATGGTCAGGCAATATAAATTAGACCATGGGTCAGATGAGAGCTACACAGATTTCTGCCAGTATAAACTAGTTTCCTATGAGAGGTGCTCCTTGATCACACATAGATAATTGAAAATTAAGCTTCTTCTTGTCTTATTAATACTGCTCGGGTGCTGGAACCCCAATTAGACTAGTGACTTCAAAATGAAAATCAATAGGGCTGTCTTCACTAAGAGTAACAGAATTCTTTTCATTCTAAGCAATTCTGCTTTTCCACATTGTCTTCAGGGCTGCCTGTATTTTGGATTAGTGCCTAATATATTAAATATGTGTAAAGAAATACTACAATAGTGAAGCTATCCACTATAAACACTGCCTATGTCTTTACATATTTCTAGTTTAGTAGGCAAGCACTGTTGTAATAATAATATTCGTTATGAAGCATTAAAATGTTAGCAGTGCCAACTAAGCTACGTTCATGACTGTGTGCAAAGTAGGCGTTATCTCTACAGGGTGCACAGAAGATTGCCTGCATGCAAGTACTGAGTGACCGAGCTCCCCACAGAGAAAGGGAGCATTTCAAAGAGCTCCCACCCCTTTTTTTCAGAAAAGGGATAAAAACACTGGAGCAGGAAGAAGCATGGGAGTGTCGCTGTGACTGTGCCATTACAAACACCTGAGACGCTTCATTTAGACTCTACTACATGTTGGACACATGCTTCTGCTAATCCCCCTAAGGATTTTTGAGCCCATTTTATGCTATATTGAGACATTTTGCATGTGTGCATTTGTGTCTACACATGACAGTCTGGAAACCAGCCGAGGTCCTGGGTTACTCTCCGCATTATCAGTTTCCACTGAATTTGGACCTGACTGGTTTCCAGCCAGGCTGGCTCTTCCCTCCCTGCTCCTCTGGATTCCAGACACAAGGTGATCCAAACTCAGATCCTGCTTTTCATACCACAAGCTTTCTTAACCAGGAAGCATCTCCTAGAGCCTTCCTGTGAGTTCTGAGAGAGAATCTACCTAATCTCCCCAGTTACTTTCTGCAATTCATCATCTGGAAGCAGAAATTCGGGACTTAGGCATCAAAATCAAAATCTTTGTCCCAAACTATGACTAGATTTGGTTTTGCTCCAGGTCTAGGGCTTTTATTTCTCCAATACATGCACAACAAAGATTTTAAAGGGCATTGTGGGCCATTCTGAAACTTAATAGACATGGGTTTTTATAGGGAAATAGATCCAACTTAACAAAAACAGGGGAACTTGCAGGTAAATACATGAAACTTTCCTACTTATAATTTTGAGGTAGCTTCAGTAAGTAGGAGGAATATACATTTATTTTTACCCAAATGGAAATTTAAATGGAGGATCATAGAGAGAATATGCTTGGAGTTAGAGTTGAAGGATTGCAGGGCATTTATCACTTAAACGGTGGTAATATGATTTTTCTAAAACCTACAAAATAGTGGCTTTATTAAAGCTCTTTATCACTGTAGCATTTTCCTGAACTGTGCTCCCCTTAGAAGACACCTCCACTAGGGATCCTAAGAGGGTGAGCTTTCAGTACTTTTTTCCTCTGGCTTTGAATGAAAAAAAAAAAAATGAATTCCAATGTCCCCAGCACCACAGTCTTTGCAGGCAGTACTCCTGCCTAGCTGGGGTGGCTGATCTACCATGCTCTGGATGCAGTGGCTTTTGAGGTCTCTGCAGCAAGATGACTAATCCTGCAAAGTGTGGAAAGAAAGACAGGACACTATCTTTCTCAACCTGCAAGGCTGAAACTAATGAATCAAACTACTCATATCTATTGGTTACCTGCTACATGAATACCAACATGTATTGGGAAAAAATACCAGCAAATGTGGGAAGCGAGCAAGTGTAACAAGCTTGCCTTTCTCAACGGTGAGTTGGTACCCCAAAATGGAGATGAATCTGGTCTCAAGAGTCAGTAGTGTTTCTCACAGGACTTTTATACTGTAGGCATTTTTTTCTGGCAGAATTGTGCTAGCTATTTAAAGTTTTTTTTTTTCTTTCTTGCAAATGATATAGATTCCAAACAGCCAGCCATTTCAAGTTTCTCCATTTCAGGGGAATCCTGCTGAGCAGTTTTGGTCTGTCTAACACCATGCAAGGAATAGTTTACATGGTTTGTATCCTACATACAGTTTTCAAAACTAGACTTGCGTGTAAAATATGTGTGCTCTGTCTGTTTGAAGGGCTGGACTCCTGAACCAAATCCCTGTCCAGACATTTCCTAATTGGATTGTTGAGAAATACAAACTCCATTCTGTTGCTTTTTCCTCTCATGGCCTTTTGTTGCAATGGTATGTTTCTCTAAAGTTAATCAGTGTTTCTTTGTCTCACACTCATAAGCAACTGCTATCAAACATTCTGCTTGAAATATCACAGATTCAAACATCCAAGCATGAAGGCAATATGGGTAAGAAAGCGATAGGAAAAGGATGGATATACAAGCACACCAGTTTGGAGCAGTCAGGCTTATGATGGAAAATAAATTGAAAGATTTTGGCAAAGCATGCATGACTAGAATATGAAATCAGAGAATCAATTTTATATTTTTATGTATGAGCCTAGGCAAGTAGCAATGTTAAGGCAGAATGGGAGATGGGGCTGTGGCCAGTATTCTGAGATGAGCAAAATGGAAGGAATGGCCTTCAGCCAAGTAGTCAGTTCCTGTGAAGCATAAACCATATGGCAAGAGAAAGCACAGGTGGTCATGTGGAATTTGTAATACAGTAAGATCAGATGAGGTTATTGCATACTATAAGCCAGGTGATCTGAAGGAAAGAGCTAAGCCATGCACTAAGGGCTATCTGAGAGTGAAGGATCATGGGAAGAGCCTTGTCTGTCTAGTCCAGATGAAACAACTTAGACTTAAGCTATTAGGATTTATATCTAGAGAAAGAGAGAGACACAAATAAGAGGTAGAGGCAGAGAGAGAGAGAGAGAGAGAGAGAGAGAGAGAGAGAGAGAGAGAGAATGATGGTGGTTTTAGTGAAGGAGAGAAGTTGGGCTGCAGAACTAGCTCAATGGGTAAAGTATTTGCCAACCAAGAATAAGAACCTTAGCTCTGAATCCTCAGAATCCACACAAAGTCAGATATAGTAACACAAATGTTCAATTCTGTATTGTTTTCTTCTCCAAGTACTTAGGCCAAGCTTGGTGAGCACATAGTCAGATAGCTACCTTCAACCCAAGGGATACTCACTAGATCCTATTTTTGCTTCCTTGAATTTAAACTTCCTAGCCTCTACTGTGTAGAGAAAATATTTCAACTACAGTTTCCCTGCCTTCATTCCTCCCAGTCCCCCCTCCAACCTCTCCTCTACCCCAGATCCATTCCTCCTCCATTTCCCTTCAGAAAAGAGCGGGTCTAACAGTGATATGAACTGAACATGGCATAACAAGATATAATAAGACCAGGCACAAACCCTCAAATCAAGGCTGGGTTTCATTAAATATAACTAGTATGTGGTATATTGTTGTAAAAGCATAATTAGACTACACCATAATGCCAGTTGGTGGTTTCTAATTGCAGAGAAATACCTACTCTTGGTCAGAATCTTGACTAGACTTGAAAATCAACTAAAAAGAAAATCACTGGAGCTCTTGTGAAGTATTTAAATTAATCAAATAAAGTAGGACTAAGTAAAGTGGAAAGTCTCTCTCTAATGTGGGAAGTTCCTTCAGGCGGAAGCCAAGATGAAAAGGGGAAACTTGTTTTGACTGGCTTTCCTTCACAATCAATGGCCAGTTCATTTATTCTGTTGCTGCTTTTACTATATTCCTTCACTACTATGGTTCCTTGAATGAGAATGGCCTATAACGGCAGATACACTGTAATTCTTGGTCCTTAGTTTGTGGAACTATTTGGAAAAGATTAGGAAAGTTTGGCCTTATTAGAGAAAATGTGTCACTGAAGGTGGGCTTTGAGGTCTCAAAGCCCATGCCATCCCCTGTTAACTTTCTTTGCCTCATGCATGTGGATAATGATGTGAGCTCTCAATTACTGCTCCAGTGTCATAGCTGCCTGCCTGCTCTCATGCTCCCTGCAGTAATGATCATAGACTCACTGTCTGAAATCATAAGCCTCAATAAACTCCTTCTATAAGTTGCCTTGGCCATGATAACTCTATGCAGCAACACTAAAGTACCTAAGACACATGGTATTAGAACCAGCCTCTTTAGGCTTCTATTGGAGACAAAAGGTCCCTCCATGAGTCTTCCAGATCTTCATCACTACATTGGAATTGCTGGATTATCCAACCTGGTGGACTGAGAAACTACCAGAATACAGCCTCTCTAATGTGAGACAGCCATTGTTGGACTACATGAACCATATTCCTTAAACAAATCTGACAATTTTCCTTTTTATATGTGATCATCCTATCAATTCTGTTCTTGTAAAGAATCCTGACTAATACATGGATAACTGTACATGGTTGAGAACAGTACAAAACAATGCATGATTTGTTGGAGGACATCAGCAGTAAAGTCAGAAGAAATATAAAACAGCGAGACCCAGCATCTGTAGAGCTATGTTCAACAATAATGCATGCCTTTAAATGTTTTATACATTTCACCCCAGTGGACCTAGGGAACTTCCTCATCTACATGAACACATCCTTTTTAGGGTGTGGAAAGAAAGGCCTGGCAAAAAGCAGATCAGAGGTATATAACTTGAGTGTAAGCTGGAGGGATAGGCTTCAAGTGGGAATTTAAACAAGACATTTCAACAATTTAGATCCAATTCTGCATTATTTTAAAAGGCAGCATGGAAAAATAGGGATAAGTGGGAGACATGTTCTAAAGGAGAAAAAAATGACAAAAATTGTCAGTTGACTGACATGCATCAAAGGAATCCAGGAATGGGACTGTGTTAATTGTAAGTGCTGAGGTAGTTTATGGTTAGAAACCATGTGTGCAAGAAAGCTAAAATGTATCAAATTTGCCCTTAGAGTGAAGCCATGGCAGCTATGTGAGAAATTTGAAATTGCGTAATTTCCAAGTTCAATTTGGCGTTCATGATAGTTTGAAAACAATAGCCCTTCTCTCTGAACTTTCCCACTACCAATAATACAGACTCCATCATACTTTCTTCCAAATTGGCCACTGGAACTCAAGCAGAACCCAGAGATATACCTTTTATACTCCCAAAGAAAAACAACTGCAATTGTTGAATGTGACCTTTGGAAGCAGTTGCTCTGCCTCCTGGGAATCATGATTGATTTCACACATCACCATAGGTGGAAGCCAATTGCCCAAGAGCTGAGATTGATGGCCTATCAAAATGCAACAGCTTTTCTGGATAGAGTTTGCAGCTGAGCATCAAAAGTGCTGATAAAGTGGTTGCTTATTCCCTGCCCCCAAGGTGACAGTGCAAATGTGTTCCCTTTGTGCACATTGTAAAGTGATAATGAATCTCTGTGGTATAGTAGCTTCCTGCCAGAGTTCAGAGCAATTCTCAGCAATGTCCCCTTGCTCTGTAATTCTGTATTTCACACCATAATATACACTCTCCATAGAAAAATCATCTCTCTCTTCTGAGAACTAAGGGAAGGGACATCTTGCAGAAGGACAATGGATAGGCTTTAATATCAAGGAAGGATAGTCTATTTTTAATTATTTTATGTGGTGTCTGAAGTGATTGTGACAGCACACATTGAGAAATACTCTGAAATTCATGAATTACACCTTGTACATACTTAGAGGTTTTGGACTATAGACCATTCCTGGGGTCCTATCTCAAGTTGGTAAAAAACAAAATAGTACATTCTGCAAGTAGAAAACAGAATGCTATTATACTAACAAATGAAACTCTATACTGAAGCATATATTTTGCCTATAGAAATCTAGGTGGAGAGATCTGTTTTTCCTCTTTTGAGCTGAAAATAGTCATGTTTGCAGAACGGATTCATCCCAGGAATGCCTAGTCAGTTTCAGAGTGAAATATAGGAATGGGGTAGCCCAGTCATCCTCGAGGACCTGCCTGCCTCTGCTTCCTCAGATCAGGATTATTTCCACATTCCACCATACATTCATTTCCTTTCCGTGGGCTGTGGGAATCAAACTCCAGTCCCTGGGGCCTGCAAGGCAGGCTCTTTGCTGTCTTCGCTGGTGCACGTTTTGAATTTCCTTAAGAAACCTACTAAAATTTTATGTGTATTTTTATGTTGAGTCAACTTAAAATACAATCTTAAATTTTCATCTCTTTGAACTGTCATTGTCTTTTATTATTCATGTAACACTACATCCTCTTTGAACTTAGATGAATCTGCTAAGTCCTATTCCACAATGGTCTTGTAGGGGAACCAGCTTATAAAAGTCTGAGTTTGTGTTGGGAACTAACTATTTCAGAATGGAAATCAAAATTGAAAATGATACCATCTTAAAATTAAAATTATGGCTATCCTAGGCCAAATAATCCTAAAATGGTGCAACTCCAAGCAAGTAACTGTCTCAAAGAGAGGCAGATCACTGCCTCCAGATCCTAATGATTATGCTTGGATTAGAGTAAGACCCAGTCTGCTGTTGAGCTGGGAAGCAGCACAGTCCTAAATGACTGGCTATAGCTAAGGTCACAGCTACAATCTCAAAGACAAGGTGGAATAGCTACCTGCAAACCAAGTCCCAAAGTATGTAGGCTATCCAGGATGGTGATGAGGGGAACTTAAGACATGACCTATGAACCTAGCTAAGATGTTAGCTAGAGAGCTTTGAGGCTTTGTCTTTGTATTTGGATGAGTTTGGCTCTAGAAACTGTGTGGAGGACAACAGGATGAATATATTCGTCATGCATTGTGTAGAATGACTAATATTTACATAATTGGTGGGTTCCACCAAAATGTGAAGCGCATGCCCTACATAGATGTCAGAAGTATCTGCTTATTTTCGATAGGTTGGCAGAAAACAACCATGAGAAAGTAGTACATAGCAAGAGCCAACGAACCACAATAGTCAATTTTGCCCTTAATCAAGTCTTAAATGTCATTGGTTAGAAAAAAGTTGGAGCTCAGCTTTTAGAGTGTCTTGTCACTTGAATTTGCCTCATATCCTTATCCGTATCTAAGAAAGGGCAGATCTTGTGAGTAAAAGCATCAACGCCAGTTATCATTGTGGGTTAACAAATTTAGCCATTGTCCTGGATTGTCATGATAAAATGACATATAAGTAAAAAGACAAGTAAGAAATAGAGCTGAGCTGTTTTTGTTTATTATATTTATGTTTATGAGAACTCCTCCATTCCCATGAACTCAGAAGACAAAGCCAAATGGGCAGGGCCTAATGACTCTGGTCTCAGCTGCTGTCTTACCCCACCCTCATCCCCACTACATTCATCCACACTCTAGTGTCAGGGTCATTTCTAGAGTATACTTCTCCAAGTACAGTCACAAAATATCTGTACAGGAATCATGTGCTTGTTGCAAATTTTCTCAATGCTGAACCTCAGCTGGTATCTATTAGACAGGAAGACCCAAGTGAACAGCCCGACAATTGTGGTTTTATCAGCTAAAAAGTGATTTCTAATCATCATCAAGACAAGGACCACTGCACATTCGTGTTTAGACTAACTGCGGTGTGATCATCTCATTGGTGTCTAGGTTGCTCCCAAGCAGGTGCACCAGTGCTCTTTACAGCACCATTTTCCTGGCTGCTGGGAATAAATGCTAAGTCATGCTGGGATATCATCTCTGTCAGTGAATTTGTTGCTCCTGGCAAGATTTTACTACTTTGCTTTTGTAATTTTAATTAGAAAATAAACTTTCACTTTCTGTCACTTGAAGTCTATCTATCCTGTTCTGAGTTTTCACAGTCACCTCAAGTAAAACTAGGACATCTCCTTCTCTGCTGCAATAGGATACTTTATGTGACAACTTGACCAGAGCCTAGACGGCTTGCTGGTATTTGGTTGCAGTGTAAGTATGTGTTGTGAGATCAACATTTAAGATCACATTACTTAAGTGGATACGTAAAAAATAAACAACAAAAAAAAAAATCAGTTCACTCTACCTAAAGCAGATTTCTCTTTGCAATGTGAGTGGGGTTATGAATGTATTACAAGAGCATCAGAGCAGAGACTAGGGCTTCCTAAAAAATGATTTGTACGCCAAGATGTTGACATAAAAACCCCATCTGTGTTTTCAACTTGTTGCACAGCCCCAAATGTTTCAGGCTTTCCAAAACATAAAGTTCATTTGAACACTCTCTTCTTTTCTGTCAGTCTACATATGTTACAGTATGTGTACATCAAACTTGTGTCTGTGTCCTGTCTCACCTGGAGGGAGAGTTCAAATGTGTCAGAGGCTTCAATGTAATGGTTTTCAAAGTCCCAGAGTGCAGTGTCTCTCAAATGAGGCCCAGCTCACCTCAGTGTACCGCCGCTGCTCTTTCTCTTCCTCATAAACACAGCTGACAGGTTGAACTTGCCTGTCATTGGTAAGTCAGAATGCCGGCTGGCTGTTTAACCTTTTGGTTGTCTAGGGATCATTACAGAATGAAAGGTCTTTACTTCCCCAGTGGCATTTTATTCAGAGGTGATGGTGAGATGAATGTGAAGCTCATTTTGCTGATAGTCCTCCAACCAGCTGCTATGCACAGTAACATCTTTTTATTTACTGGCTATTTTTTTTCTTTTTTCCATAAGAACTCATGGTATAGGCCAAGCTAGCCTGTGTCTCAGACTGTCCTCTAACTCAGAAGCCAAAACAATGCTTAAAGCACAGGAATGCACTACCATCCCCAATCCCACAATAATATCTTACACCATATAGAATTTTATATGTTATAAACACAATATACATACAAAAATCTATGCACAGAATTAATGGCTCAGTCACTACTGACTGTCCTTTCTTTTTCTTAATCATGCATACAAACCTGTAAGGTAGTTGCTAATGTCTGGATGCAAAGGTAGCTCAGAGGGGTAAGGAAAATATTTATGGTCATAAAACAAATAATTCAAGGATGTAGGGGTATGACTGCTTCGTGATCCAATCATTAAGTGATTGGAGCAAGATTTAATATAAGTCCCATGTATTTGAGAGTCCATATATTTGACTGCTGGCCCTATTTCTGCATATGCACAAGCGTGTGCTCATGCATGTGGGTATTTGCCCATGCATGTTTTATGTTGAAATAACAGTAAAATATCTCATGGAGCTAGTAAGAGACACAACCAGAAGGTGGATAAAGTGTCCTGTTGTTTTGTTCCTTTGCTGCCTGGCCAAGTGCTTATGACTCCACTCTAACAGACTCTGAACCAATGCCTGTTTCATTTGATCCAATGGCAGGTGTTAGAGAATGCACAGGTCACTGAATTCCAAAAGTAATTCTAGAATATGTTTTATGCAACGTTCTTGTTTTTAAAAAATCTCCTGCTAGGGCTGTGTAATGTGACCCGGGGGATAGATCTGGGTGGTTCTATTTCCTCCCCATATCCTCCCTAGAACAGGGGTTCAAAGAAATCCCACAGCTACCAAGGCTTGGTCACAGGAAGAAAGGTTGAATGTGAGTGCTGTAGGAAAGGACTTTATTGACATCCACAGACCTGACCACTGAAGGTCTAGGGCTACTGAAGAAGTTCAGCATGCCTAGAATGTGTGAGAAGGCCCTGAGTTTCATCTCCAGTACAGAAATAAGCAACCACGAGGATTTACTGGCTCTATTCTATAAATTAAAATAAATCTAGCAGTGAGATTGAGATGTGTATGCGTATTAGAGCAGACATGTATGAAACTAGACAGCAGTGGGGTTTAATTTCAGTTAAGGCTTAATCTGGAAAGTGCATGTTTTCACACCCGAGGACCTGCATCCAATCCCCACAGAATTCATGTACTAGAAAAAGAAAAGAAAAGAAAAGAAAAGAAAAGAAAAGAAAAGAAAAGAA
>JADRCD010209620.1:0-16696 GCA_019843815.1 Montemys delectorum | reverse complement strand
AAAAGAAAAGAAAAGAAAAGAAAAGAAAAGAAAAGAAAAGAAAAGAAAAAAGAGGTTTCATGGTGCTGTTGTTTGAATCCATGTGCCAAGGCTTGCAGGTCAACTCACCTTTCATACATATTGAATTCTAAACCAATGACAGATCCCATTTGAAAAAGTGGGGAAAAAGATAAATAGTAGATAGATAGATAGATAGCACCCAAAATATGGCAGCTAATGCTGCTTCTCTCTCTTCTTCACATATGCATACTCGCAAATAAATGTAACGCATGTGAATCTACAAGAACGTGAATATGCCCATTCATGCGCACAAATACACAAGATTAGTTGAGCTGCAGCAAGACTGTGCACTTTATACATAGTAAATGTAACTTTGCTGACGGAGGATCAGGTATCAATTTGCTTATTTTTTACAAATAAACACTTCCTAGGACCTCTATAGGCAAGTTGCCCAAGGCAGAGTGTAAGAAATACAAACTCTCTGAAGGAAAATCAGTACCTTGGACAGGTCAGTACCCACTCTCTCTATCTCATGTAACCACGGGATGAATAGATGACCTTCTTGCCAAAGGAAGGCATATAAGCCCACACATGTATGAGAAGTGTGGTTTCATAGATGGGCCGAACCACCTGTACAGGAGATAGTCTTGTGTTTGCTGTGCAGCCTGTGACAGTTGCCAACTTCCAGAGTGCACTTAGGTACTGCCCCTTTGTTCACTCCAGGCCTTCAGGTGTGTCTTAGCTATGTGAGTCCATGTTACCCTCTAGTAGATTTTTTGGAGAACTTAACAATAGTCAGGTACTTCTTATAAATTGAAATCAAGTATCCCAACTGATACTCTACAGGGAACCTAAGAAGAATGGGAAGTGAATGGGAGAGTTTATATTTAGCCCTCACTGACAGTAGAGCCAGTAAGTTCACAGTGCCAGCCTCCAATACCTTATTTTGTTTGATCTGTTGTAGAAGGTTTTCCTGACACCATCTACTGAATAAACAGTACCAGGCCTATGGTGCAGTTGGCTCCCTTAGGGGTAGCAGGGGTTCCACTTGGAAGTCTACCAGCCTGATTTTTATTGCTTGGAAAACTATATTGCTTATGGACTCTGAAATTGGAAAATGTTAGTTTGCAATTGAAATTAGAACACAATTTAACAAAAATGGCTTACCAGTTTCTACAATGACCTCCCACATACCATTCCTTTAAGGCTTAATGAGGTATTTGAGTTAAGGCAAGCACAAGTGCAGATTTTGTGCTGGCAAATATTCCCATCTGTCCCCTGGGACCTACATAAACCAGCAGCCAGTATTAGGAGAATCCCTCTTGTTAAATTGATAGCACTTCCACAGGCCACCAGGAAGCCAGGTAATTGTGACAGTATATCTGGGCTAAAATCCAATCATTGCCACTGCAAATCAGAAGCAATGGGAAAGATGTCTTCAGACTTTTTAAAACGTTATTGTATTATCTGTGCTACAGAATAGGGATAGGGGAAAAAAGGAGAATTAAGATCACAATGAAATTGGTAATGCCAGATTTATTCTCAATGTTACTTAATAAAATTACATCAGTATTTTAAAAGCTAATGTCTTCCATTGGGCTCTTCGCTAACCTCCACTCGAGGGTGTTTTTAATCAACAAACTCAGAAAGCTACAGACATGTTAGATATTTCTGTATAAGGTTATATGACATGCACACAAGAAAATGTGGAGGGAGGAAAGAAAGCAATGGAGGCAGGAAGGGTTAAACATACCACTCATTAATTGTTCTTCAGTCCTAAATCTGCTACTTTCCTTGCTTCTGTGATAATGGTAATTAAACCCTTTAGTAAGAATGTCTAAGAGCGTAGAAATCTGTGTGAGATTTATGCGAATATGTACATGTGTGTGCTTATGTGTCCGAGTATGTGCGCAATAACCTTTTGTATCACTGCCGTCTTATTTTTGGACAGAGTCTCTGAACCTCAAGTTCAACAATTTGGCTAGATTGGCAAGACATCCAAGTCCTGCCATCCACTGCCTCTATCTCCTCCTCACTAGCATTACTGGTGAGTGCCACTCTACCTGCCATTTTATTTCAGGACTAGGAATCCAAACTCAGATCCTCACACTTGTATTATGAGTACTTCACCCACCAAGCTGTTATGTCAGCCCTGCAAATACATGAAGTAAACATGGCCAAGGATGGGCAATGGTAGAGGAAGTTCTTATAGATGGAGGGCTTTTCTGTCTGCACTGGAGCACTACTGTTTGGTTGCTTTGTTCTTCCTACCACATGTCTGTCAATGATGTTGATGAGGAACTAGGTAGTTCCATTTACTTTGAGGGGCACCCAATTGCTTGGATGAAGCCTCTAATTAGACCCTCTATTGATAAACCCTGACTTATGTACTTCAATCATTTGCCTTAGCCACTTACATTCTAAATAACATCTCCTGCTTACCTTTTACTGGGGAAACCTTAGAAATTTCTCAATAAGTTCACTGAAGTGTGTCTCCAAAAATATTTAAATCTTAACTCAGCAAGGGGAACCTCTTCCATGCCTGTTTCTTCTTCAGGAACTCTAATACAGTCTTAAGAAACTCTTTAATGTTCTTTTTAAATATTTCTAGCTTCCCATGGTTCAGTTCCTATTATACCCTTTAATATAATGTTTTATGTTAAACTTCCTAACTGGAAGCTAATTGATAAAGAGTTGGTAGCAGGAGTTAGTCCTTAAAAGACAGCATTAGACAATGGCTGTGATCAAGCCCTTGTGCTAAAGTTCAGTGTTGAGCTTCTCAACAAAATGAAATCGGATAGTAGTAACCCACAGCATAGGACGTGATTGACTGTGATGTGGAGTCAACTTAAACTAGTTCCTCAAGAGCCAGGCAGTTGATGTGTTTGTTTTCCCCAGTGGTGACAGTGACTCCAAGGTCCCTAACCTGGGACTGATTTTTGTAATGCACTTGTGTCCTTAGATTGCACTGGCACTCTCAGTCCTTTAGCTCTGGGGCAATGTTACCACTTGAGAGCTAGAAAGCTTCTGTGACCATTGCGAAGGGAGCTCCTCTTCACAAAGCTTGGAGGCAATACATCTGGAAATAAAACAACTACTCAGTTTCATGAGTCCCTAAACTAGAAGTGAAATTCTCAGTCTTTCCAGCCTTTTCATGTGAAATTTAGGTTATTAATTAGGAATTAATAGAATCTTGAAATTTCTGGAGATTCTGGCTGAACCCACACAGCCAAAACTTTCAAACTTCTATATCAAGTTAAGCCCTTTTTAGTGAAAATTAGATTCCTCTCTAATATCTAAAAAATATTATTTAAAATATTGTGGCACTGTCAGCTTGAGCAGAAGCCTTAAAAATCCATGCTCATTTCCTGGAAATGCATACACACACACACACACACACACACACACACACACACACACACCACAGAGTGTATTCTGTTACCCTAGACCCATGATTAAAGCCATGTCTTACCATTCTCCAAGGCCCAGGGCGCACAGAAAAATAAAAATTTCAAATGTTTGCAAGGTTTGCTTAGGACTTATACGAGGATTACATAGGAGTCAAAACTCAAAAAATGTGTCAAGGGCTGAAGTCTAAGTGAGTAAGATGAGTGATTTCTCCTAGCCAGAAAAAAAGGGAGGGGATATATAAGTAATCAAAATTATTTGACTCACATATATTTAGCAGCAGTCATAATGTCCCCCTGAAATTAAATAGATTAGTAACTTACTCAAGTGATTTTAAACAGATAAAATAAACTCTAGATCTGGGACCAAAAGTTTGATTTTAGTCACCACAGTGAAGACACTGTAGTTCTGACATTAGGCCATTCTCTGACACATTTACTCCAAACCCTTCCTTAAAGGAAGTCTATTAACTATGACAAGTAGCTTTGAACCAATACTGCAAGGATCTACAATAAATGGAATCCCAAGAGTCTATTTAGAATGTGTTGAGACCACAGCAAATGCTCAGACTTTAGGGGAATTATTATATAATAGTCTTGAATTGATATCTGTTCTTGAAGACCTAAAATACTGTGTCTAGCAGCATCATAAATAAAACATGAACTTGCTTGAAATACAGCTCACAGTAGATCGTGTTTGTTTTCATGTTGACTCTAGAAGCAGGTCGATATGGGAGGAAAGACTCAATAGAAGTCCATGAAGCATATCTCACTGCCATTGTCATCAACAGAAGCATGTTGAATGCTTCTTGGGTGTTGGGAATATGAAGTAAGGCTTTCATAAAAGATTTTGAAGAATCATCAGTGGGGTTACTTGTCATATCCCCTTCCAACTGTTCAGACAGTTGCAATGGTCACAGATGGTGACTTGAAAACTCCTGCTGTTCCTTTTGTAGTAGCTTAGGGGAACTCAGCATGAAATCAGGCACTTGTATGCAACTATTGACCTGAAAAACACCCTTTTATGCAACGTCTCAGGAACATATAATGTACTTGAGTCACCACATTGAAACACTGTTGGTACAAACAGCATACCCTTGCATCCTTAATTAGAGCACTGTCAGCTTTTCTCAAAGAGAACCTCAGTTGTCTCCTTCCATCAAATCTTATACCAGACCACAGTTTCAATGACATTACATTCTTTATGCCCGATGATGAGAATTTAGAAAACACTATAAATCCTTCAGTAAGACATGTATGAGTAGGCATAGGAGAGAAAACTTACAAACTCCAGGTACCTGATACTTCAGTGAAGTACACGGTTCACACTCACACAACATGTCAAGATGATCCTTCCAAGATGAAAGAGAGAGAGAGAGAGAGAGAGAGAGAGAGAGAGAGAGAGAGAGAGATTTACATTGTTACCTATCAGGGACAAGATCAGTAATAATTGACATGTATTCTGCAGTTGGGGAGGCAATTTAAAAAGTATTTTGCATGCTATTTCAGCCCTTAGACACATAAAATTCTATCAGTTTTAAGTGGGGATGAGAGCAAGAAAAGACTTCATGTAAGTTTGTGCTGCAGAGCCAGCCAAGCTGCCAGTAGTCTTTATAGCAGATAAATCAATAAAATGAGATAACAGACCCAGTACCTCTGATAAGCAGGAGCACTATATGGGGGAATTTAGCAGCACCAAATAGTAAAAAAATCAACAGATATTTCTAAGATTTGGAAGCAAACCCAAGCTAATTTCTACAGCTAATACTCTTCCTCACGATAAAATGCTTTCTGAATTGATGTTGGGCATCTGTAGAAACTGAAAGCCTGTAGAAGGCATATGACATGGTCATGAGACATGAGCTTATCCTGATAAACTAGAATTCTCTGGTCTACTTACTTATGAGGGTGGATGGCTGCCACAACAAACTATTATTAACTAAATATCACATTTAGAAGGCCAAGCTCATCCGGGGCTTGATGTCTGAGTAAGAAAATTGCTTACTTACTCAGTGAATTCTCTTATGTTGACTACTTTGCTTTAGCTCATGTTTGTGGTCTCCGGAGATATTTTTTATATGCAAATTGCAGGAAAAAGAATTTGCAGCCACATAGGCCTGGATGACATGCTAGAACTAGCAAACCAAGAAGAGCTCTTCCAGCAGAGCCTCACTCAGATGAGACTTTAAAACAGTGCTTCTCAGACTTTCTAATACTCTTCCCCTTTAATACAATTCCTCATGTTATGGTGACTCCCCAACCATAAAATTAGTGTGTTGATACTGTGTAACTGCAAATGTGTTACTGTTGCAAATAGTAACGTAAATATCTGATATGCAGGATATCTGATAAGTGACACCCCCACAAAGGGCTCATAACTCTCAGGTTGAGAACCACTGCTCTCTTTAGAGAGCACTGGAGAAAAACACTCCCAGTGTGCATGACTTCAGTAGTGCATTTGGTTGACTACTCTGTCTCAGGCAGTTGTAAAAGCTGACAGGAACATGAAGAAGAAAGCCACATTTGTAGAGGTGGTTTCACAATTACCCAGGTCATGACAGTGCTTGTGTTCATGTGTATCTTCTGAAGCAAAGACTCTTATCAACAATATGTGTATAGGCAGCATGCTTTCAGGACATTAACCTCTCTCTAACCATATTAGTGCTTGCTACCTGGACCAAAAACCAAAATGATTAAAGTAATGAGAACATGAAGATTCAGCTACATCAATATCCTTTACCAAGAATGGCCTGCTTAATGCCCTGTCTATTTTGCCAAAATCAAAGACTAATGCTGAGCAAAATTCACTCACTATGGATGACTAGTGAGCTGCCTTGAACAAATATTCATCTTCTATGGAAGAAACGTGTCTTCAAGACTTGCTGGCTATGCTGCCATCCTCCTGTCAGCAACAGCACCCACACCTGGGAGGGTGCTTTGACCTCCTACCCTGGGGTTCTACACTGCATTACTGCTGGTGAGAGAACTCTTTCCTTTGAAAAGCAAACACAGCCATGGGCTTATTCTGTGTCATTAACTGGTCTCACTACAGGTGGCATCACCTAGAACCAGATAGGCTTAATGGGATAAAAAACTGCTCACGAGAAAATCAATTACTACACAGGTTGGGAGCATCCTAAAAATGATAGCATTTTTTATAGGATAAAACTATGTGCTTTGAATCACATACTACAGTTTAATACTATCTCCCCAATGGCTAGATTATGTGCCCTCAGGAAACAATGGACAAGGAGGCCCCTTTTTATTAGAACCCTTGCAACTCCCTCACAGAATTACTTTGCACTCTGTTTTCATGTCTTTCTATATAAAGAAAAAGTGTTGCATTAGAGACAAGTGGTATGCTCACTGACTTGGAAATATCCATATGAACTCTGGAGGATCTCTTAGTACTTCCATGCCCAATATAAAAACATAATAAAATGATACCAACAAAAATTCAGGTTAATTAATAACTCAGACCTCCAGAAATTAACACTCAAGTCATCCTACCAAGTAAATAACCTCAACTAGCTAAACTTTTGGTTGCAAATAGGGAAGAACTGCTGGTAGGAACAAAAAGAAATAATTAAAGACTGACTAGAGACTTCTGACCAGTTACAGGATTAAAACTTTAATATTTCTAAATGTCCCCTATTTGCTTAGTGCATATATTTATGTGCATGTAAACTATTTTCTTCTCTGACATCTTTTAAATATTAGCTACAACCACTGTGGATTTAAAATGTAGTTTTGAGAAAACAGAACAGCTAGTGGAGCTATGGTGGGATTGAGGAGTTATTACATCTAGCTATAGTCAAAAATGAGTGTTGGAAATGTATATCTCACATTTGGGAAGGGTGAGAATTTTTCACTGGTAAAAATAGCTATATCTCATTTGAGCAGAAATGAAAGTTCAAACATGTAAGGAAAGGAGCTGTGTTACTTACATCTCTCTCTGTTGTGATAAAACACTTCAAAAAAAAGCCACTGAAGGGAAAAAAACATATCTGGGCTCAGACTTTAAGAAGGGATGCAGTGTATCATGGTGGTGAGGGCATGATGGGAAGGGACGCAGTGCATCATGGTAGTGAGGGCATGGTGACATATGTGTGAGGTGGTGGAATAAGGAAGCTTGGAGAAGAAAGCATGCTTTCTCACTCACACTGCTTCCTCCATTTTGCTCAGTCCAGGAGCCCACATTCAAAGCTACTCTTCCTACCTCAGTTCAATTGTTGGTCAAGGAGGTCCCATGGAAATCCCCTAATCACCCAGACTATTGCTAAGACAGAGTTGCTGTCTGTCACTCACAGTAGGGACCCATTGCCACCAAGACACCACTCACAGATTTCACTAAACATGAAGAAGTCAAGCTGGTGCCTACAGGAAGCCCTAACTTCTATTTTCTAGTCTCTTTGATGTGGGAAGGTAGTCTTCAAACTACAGAAAGAAACGCATAGAAACCTTTGACCTATAATCTGTCCCACCTGAAAAATATGCTAGGCCGATTGTGGCACAGAACATGTGAGAGTAGCCAGCTAATCGGTGTCTGATTTCACCCAAAGTCTCACTTCACAATAATCCATACGCAAAACTTCTTGGGTAACTAAGTACCAGAAACTAGGCTAGAGACATAGTGTAAAACCAAATGCTACTGCTCTACAAAAAAATTAAAAATTAATAAAATGATATTTTTTTGTTGTACTCAGGACTGGTGCCTTACCCAGTTATCATCAGAGACACTTCTCCCAGCAGCAGATTGGTACAAATACAGAGAACCACAAACCAGACTTTATGCAAAGAAAGAGTCTAAGTTGGAGGTCTTAGTCATGTTCCTCCCCTTGGAGCTCAGAGAATCCCACAGAAGAGGAGACATAAAGAATATAAGACCTAGAATGGGATGGAGAATACCAGGAAAACAAGAATCTCTGAATCAACTAAGCAAGGCACATATGAGCTCCCAGAGACTGAAGCAGAAAGCACAGGGTCTACATGGCTTTGCACCAGGTTCTCCGTGTATCTATTATCCCTATCGGCTTAGTAACTTTATGAGATTCCTGACTGAGAATGAGTGAGTCTGCGGGTCTTGTACCTCTTCTAGGGCTTGTGACAGTAGCTGCAGTGATCTCAGCGGTGTGGGGTGTGCAAAGAATACACTCGGATTTTATGTGTTAACCTTGGGTGAGTGCAACCACTGATGTGTCATCCTTGTGTACACAAGGGTATATGCAGGGTAGCTGTGACAATTGTAACCATATTCTTTATGAATGAAACAAGAAATAAAAGGAAAGCGTGAATCTCCTAGGTGTGATGGGTGAGAAGGCTTATGGTAGAAAAAAAGGTAGAAATATAGCCAGTGATGGAGTCATCTGGAGGAGTCCAGAGTGCATACGACAAACAGACTAAGCCATGAAAAGAGTGGGGAAGAGAGAGGGGAAAGTGAGAAAGGGGAACCAGGAGCAGTGGCCAAGAAGTAAAGAGGCCAAAGACAGGATCACATAGCCCAGATGGCTGGGTTATATAGGAAATAGCAGCTGAGATAAGGGCAGTTCAGGGTTGTGGTGGTGTGTGCTTGCTGGGAGGACCCTATAATGTAGGGACTTACGGATGCAGTGAGGTCCTGGTGGCCAGTATCCACTTTAATACATGAGTAGGCAGTTTATCTCAGGTTTGAGACTAACTCTTAGGAACTCAGACAATTAGGATTTTAGGTGGGTCCTATATTGTCAGTAATAGTGACATTGGAGTTTATAAATTTGGCTTTTACATCAGTAGCATAGGAGCTTTGAGACATGGGTGGAAATGACCTTACGGTGATTGTGGCATGAGTAGCCACATTCTTGAAGCAAAAGTTTATGGATGAGAACTTCTCCAGGTCTATTTGCCAAGACAGGCTTTGGAGAAGTCAGGGATTTGGGGTGCCAGCAGATGTCCTGCAAATGTTGTAATGTTGGAAAGTAACTGGTTATAGTTTCAGCAGGGCAAGCAAGGATGGGGTTTGGGCAGTAGCAGCAGGAGCTATTGGTTCTCAAGTTGCCTGATACTTACAGAAATTTTTCTAGCTTTTGCTGCATCCATGAACTACCCTAAAGCTTCTAGAGGCATCCAGAAAACAGCTGATGGCCCTGAAGCTGCATGACATAGTATCTGTGGCAGCAAGTTGACTTCTGGAGAGGTCGACAGAGCTCAGTGTTCATTGCTTCTTTTCAGAAGAGTTGTTCCTAGACCTGCTAGCTCTCCAAACTAACTAAGCTGAGAACCTGTGGGCACTATAGCTTTCTACTCTATTTAGAGCTTTCAGCCTGATGCTACAGTAGAGCCTCTCTACTTGCATTGATCGGCCAATGAGGAGTCTCTGTCACCCCACCATCCTGCCATGAACCTGCAACTAAAGTTGCAGTTTGCTTTTGTCCCTAGCTCATTTCTAACTATGTGCTATTTAAGGTCCTATCACATCCTTGATGATTTCCAGAGTTCTCTCTTAATTGTTTTCCTTAAAATATCACTTTACCTTTGTTACCCTGATTCTCTGTGGCAGAGCCATATGCATTGCACTTGCATTCAGCCCTCTCAGACCTTCCCTTGTCTGTCTTAGGAGTCCTTCAGAATCAAAATTGGATGATCTCATTCCCCTGTTGCCCAGAACAGATGAAATATTTTAGACAGCAATGGGAACTGTGAACAGATGACATGATGTGGTGTCCTCTATGGTAAGAAAAAAACATAACAGGTTGATTTTTCAATTTGGTTGCAGAGGCCTCTGGTTGCTACCGTTTCTTCCATGCATTTTCCCCATGAAATTATTTGTCTATATGTTATCCAGTTACTTCCTGTAGAATGCTACCTAGATTTGGTCTCTCTTAGGTCATACACAGAGAGGGGTTGTGGATGGAAATGCCAAAATAGGTATGGAGGAAAGACTTCAGTGAGGTTAGTCAAAGGGACATTTGAAAACTATTCACAGACTAAGCACTATACTTCAGAAACTCTGATACCCACTGAAAACTGCATTCTTTAGACCTGATTGACAGCCATTTCAAAACTGCACCAAGTAGGAGACTCCAAGAAGAATTATTTATAATGATACATACTTCAAAGTGCTGTTGTCCTTCTGATCTCATGTAAAGCCCATGATTTTAGCACATGATTTGAGCATGAAAAAATATGCTTCAATTAAGTAGAAAAACCAAGCTATAACTTTGGAAACATGAGGAAATACTAATATGCATTGATGTTCAAGCTTTGTCATTGTTTCTACTTCTATTAATGCATGTAAATTGACTAGTCTGTGAGCTGATGCAGTTATCTTTGCACTTACAATGCACAGGACATGTCTATTGTTCTATAGCAGTTACCCTATGAAGGCAAAATTCAGCATAATGTCGGCTTCTTTGAATTCAAAAACAACCAGCACTGATATAGAAGGATGCATGTTTCTTTCCTTATCTCTTTTTCTACACATCCCTGATGGAGCAGTAAAATAATGTTTTGAGTCCTAGATCTTAATTACTTAATTCTGAGGACCTAATGACTCTCAGAAAAAAAGCAAAGCAGTAAAAATGTGGATATTTTATTACTTGACTTTCAAAAACAGTGTGTAAACGTTAGCAAGGATGATAGTTTGGCAGGAATGTGAAGCTTTAGTCATGTTATATGCTTGGAAATCTAGTAAGCATTGTTTCCTTCATAACGTATGTTTTTACATTACACAGCTGCAATATATTTCTACATGTTGCTTGACTCAGACGATTACAAGCAAATGCCGCACTTCTCCCAAGGATCATCCCTGAATTTGAGGAAAACATTCATCTGAATACTATAGATGTTTGCTTCAGTTACTGCCTAGTACTATGATGGCTCTGACTTGCTGCAAGGGATTCCAAATGTTTCACCTTGACATTTTGACCACTTTGGTTCTGATTGGGTGGAACAAAGAGGCTAGCACTTTACCCTTGGCTTGGGAAAACATCTGCAAAACAGGTGGTTTTGTTTTGTTTTGTTTTGTTTTGTTTTGATAAACAGGTGTATTTATATTGAATAAATGCTTCAAAAGATTGTAAGAAAGATTTTTGTGAACCAAGCACTACATATTATGATTGTGTAGCTTTGTGTTCCTGTGGGACTCCCAACAATGGGCACGGATGTTGTCTCTGACTCTGATGACTGCCCTTACAATCCTTTTTCTACGACTTGATATGAGGGTTTGTGCTTAGTCTTACTTTAACTTGTTATGCCCTGTTTGGTTGATACCCCCACTCTCTCTTTTATGGAGGATATGGGGGGCAAATGTGGGATGGGACCAGAGGAGTTGTTGATCTAAGTAAAAGGGGAGGGGAGGGGAGAAACTGAGAGGAGTGGAAGGAGGGGAATGCAATGGATAAGAGAAGAATAAATGTTTTGGGGTTTTGTTTTTGTTTTTTAAGTCAGCCTGAAGGTAAAATGGTGATTATTATAGGTTGTAGAAGGATTGGATAAAGAAGATAAATTTGAAATAATAATAATAATTAATAATAGTAATAATGATGAACCAAGCACCAAATTTGATTTACAACTAAAGACCCCTTCAAGGCTCTGCTAATGCCACCATTGTAAGACTATAACTGACAAGTAAAAGTAATGGGGACTCAAGAAGAGTGACAGTGCTTGGTACAGACTCACTTTAGTGACATTTTGAAAATTAATTAATATTTTAAGGAAAGGCTTGAAGATAAAAGGACAGTACTGACTTACAACCAAAATCTATGAGAATAGCTTGGCAGATAAACTAATGTTAGAGTTGTGATGTTTAATGACACTGACTAAAAGATTGCCCACAATCTGTTTTACAGGATGTCTTTCACCTCAGGAAAATCTTACATGAGATTCAAATTTCTAAACATCTGAAAGAGTGGGAAGTTTCATTTTCAAGATGTCCAGACAACTATAAGGTTCTTCACTATATTCATTCAACAAAAAGCCAGTTACTCAAAATAGATGTAGAGACTGGGTTAAGCCTGAAAGATAACCTTGCTCCTTTCTTCATTTCATACATGAAGAACACAAAACCTAGAGGTGGGTAATAGAAAAAATGGTTCTATTATTTGGATCTCCTAAGTCCCATTTCAGTCACATAAATCAAAGAAATATTTGCTGCACAATGTGCTTTGTGACCTGGGAGATTCTAGAAAGGCCTTTCTCAGCAACTTTAAAGAGCTCTCTTCACAGCCTATTCTTCATGCTAAGAGCTGGAGAGTTTCTTTCGCAGCCTTCTGCTTACAGCTGTTCTCTGCTGCTGGTCACCTGCTGAAGGAAAAGTATACAAAGGAAGGCACTGCATTAAGTCAGCAGCCCATTATTATGGGATGCTATAATGTAATATCGAAGGAAACATAAATATGCATACCAAATAGGCTTAATTTCAGTTCTCTTTCATCAGCTCTGGGACTTTTTACAAGATATTTTCACCAAGAAGTGTAGAATTGGCAAAATTGAGAAATGTACTAATATTGTAAAGTACATAGGAATAGAGTACATTAAGTCTGACCTAGCACCAAATATGCAGAAAGTAAAAAAAGAAAATAGTAACTGCTAGGCAAATAATAGATACCATGATGATCGGAAGTACCTTCATCACCACCATGATATCATTACTATCACTGCCATGATCAGCACCACCATCACCACTGCCAGCATTATCACCATCATCGCCATCACTGTCACCATCAGTAGCGTCACTGCCACCACCATCGTTATCATTGCTTATGTCCATCAGTTTTATTGGAATATTTTCCTCCCAGTTAAAGGATTCTCTTGTGGTAACTTGTTGGGCCCTGCTGCTCAAAGTCCTCTATGTCCAGATGTATCTCCTGTGCTCAGTGCAATATGGAGGACTCCCTTTTCTTACCAGAGGTTCTTCTTCTCTGCCTGATCGGGAGATCCCAATCCCCATATCCTCAACCTGGGGAACATTGCTTAGCCTTGGTGAGATTAGAAGTTCAGCTTCCTTTCTTCCAAACACCTGGAATTACTCTCCATGCAAATGGAGCATTCTTCAGAACCTTAGCTCTATCCAATCATGCTTACCCACCCTGAAAACCCATATCCTCTTTCCAAAAACTATATAGTCTTTGATTCATCCCAAATAAAGTTAACATGCTTCTCTGAAGCTGATCCCAGGAGTCTGGCATTTCTGTCATACTCAAAGACTATCCAAAACCTATTCATCCACTCTGCTCCCTCTGTCCTTGGGGGCCAGTAGTAAACAATCCCAAGGAAGAAGGGAGAAGCACAGTAACTAGTAGAAGGAAATCAAAGCAGACAGGGGGACATTATTATATCCCAAAGGAAAAAA
Source organism: Montemys delectorum (assembly GCA_019843815.1). Classification (NCBI taxonomy): domain Eukaryota; kingdom Metazoa; phylum Chordata; class Mammalia; order Rodentia; family Muridae; genus Montemys; species Montemys delectorum. The sequence goes on along the minus strand of JADRCD010209620.1, from coordinate 2,962 downwards.
ACACATGTGTGTTCTGGTCAGCAAATCACCAATATGACATTTTAAAAAGAAAACGAAGGCATTTATATATACCTATGAAATAATGAAAACAAACAAAACTTACTTGTACCATAATTGCAATCTATATAAAAGTTACTGTCCATGAGATCACAATCACCTGATTTTTAAGATTTGTTTTAAATAGATAATCTTTGTTATTATGCTGCCTATGGAAGTAAAACTGGTCATATATTCTTCTCATTGTGTTTTCTTATGCAAATAAACACTCCCTGGCATAAACATAGAAAGTAATAAAAACTTTAATCTCTTGCTCTAATCAAAGATCTAGGAACCTGGCAAATGGCCGAAGATAATATCTGATTTTGAAAGATAATTTATGAAATATGCCCAAAACGAAGGCCTCATCCTGCTGTGCAACATGAGTAACTATATCTGGAATTCTTGAGGACAACAGAGGAAGTGAAACAAGCTCACTTATATGTCATGCTTCTTGACTCCTACATCTTAATATTTGTTAGCCACATGTGTAAATGTGACTTCACTGAGTTTCCTACAATACTTTTGGCTCCTGGTGAAAAGTCTTAGAGTTGATGGTTTGGGCATCAAAAATGCTCCATTTTACTTGACTTCATTTTGTCTGCTCTAAATCAACCTGTTCTACTTTCTTGAGAATCATACACACATTGGAAGTTCAAAAACAAAAGCACTTTCTTTGTTTCTAGTTTAAAGCTCCCCTATGTGATGAAATCTGTTCATAGATGGTCTATATATGCTCTCTACAACTTGTCACCCATTTGTCATATCTGATGACTGAATTGCTGCACTTTGGACTCTCATTAAGTTGGTGTTGACTTCAGGCTTTGGAGTTTTCCATTCTCTCACTGAGAAAAGAAAATCAGTAGGAATGGACAAAGGAAGGCCAGCTCCAGTCCTAAACACACCTCTAGACCTTCTAGATTCTATTCAGGTGTTATTAGGCTTCCAGATTATGTGTTCTAGTCATAAGATGTCATATACATATTTACTCAGCTCAGGACCAAAGCTTCATTAGCATCTTTCCCATTATGCCTTCAATATACTCTAGGTAAGAAGTTCCCAACTACCCTTTCCCCAAGGCTCCACCCAACATATTTGAGAAAGAAGAAAAGTCACTAGAAAAATTGTTCAACTGAGGGGACAGTTTCTCTTTGTAAAGTAATAGGCACTTAAATGCATTAGGTTTCTAGAGATTATTGTTCTTTCAAGTAACATCTCTCTTATAGTATTTATATGTGAAGTTTGTAGCTACAGCTTGGAGATAGGGCATGTACAAAGCCTGGACAAAGTCCTAAGTACCTCAAAAAGAAAAAGAATGAAAAATTTCGCATGAGAAATTAGAAATGGTTAGTACCTACAAGCTATTACCTCACGGATATTCCTTACCTCCTCCTCTGCACCCAATAAGAAGGCCTACTTAAACAACTTTATTAAAAAGTCAACTAATGTTGACAATAATTTTCATTATTCTGTTTTTTTTGTTATTCCAGATAAATCTGAGAATTGCTTTTTATAACTCTATGAAGAATTGAGTTGGAATTTTGATCAGGATTGCATTGAATCTGCATATTGCTTTTGGCAAGATGGCTAATAATCCTGCCAATGCACTAGCAGGGGAGATCTTTCCATCTTCTGAGATCTTCTTCAATTTCTTTCTTCAGAGACTTGAAATTCTTGTCATACAGATCTTTCCCTTGTTTGATTAGAGTCACACCAAGATACTTTATATTGCTTGTGACTATTGTGAAGGGTGTCATTTTTCTAATTTTTTTCTCAGTCTGTTTATCCTTTGAGTAGAGGAAGGCTACTGACTTGTTTGATATAATTTTATATCTGGCCACTTTGCTGAAGTTGTTTTAAAAAAAAAAGTCACTAATTTTTACTAGTTTCGTCTGGGGTCCACTATCAAAATAGATTTCAGGGGTTGGGGGAACAAAGGTCCTTGCACCCATAGATCACTAGGGAAACCAGCAATGTTAAACACATTTCTCTTCTAAATAGATGAAATAAAATAAGCTGTTTTCTAATCCCAAAGAATAGGAGTGGTTTTGTTATCAACCTGGTGACCTTTTGATTTTTCTGGAGGAAGATCTCACCCAAATTCCCCAGAATGATTATCCCAGACTCCCTTTCTCTAGACTGTTACTCATTTTTAAGGAAAGTATCATGTGTACTTTATGGTACATAGCTGGTCACTGTGTGTTTGGACAAAGACCAAGTTAGATTCTTGGCCTTTTAGCTATAGAACTCACACTCACAGTCACATGTACTTTGTAAATTAGTTTCTATGAAGTTACCAATAAAGCCTTTATGGTGCACCTGGAATTGGACTAATTGCTATCTTGAAACCTTCTCCCAAATTTTCCTGTTTTAAATATGTAGACAAGATTTTCTCTCTGGTGACTTTCTAAGGTGGGACCAGCCAGGAGGCACAGGCTTCATGAGTTGCAGGGGAGTCGCAGGATGGCAGGGACAGGATCCTCTCAGCTTTCTAGTGACAGAGGTGGATCAGCGACCCTCTCTGCCCCTTTCCTGCAAGTGGAGGGCCTGCCTCCAGGGAGTGCTCTAATCCAGATACTCAGTGACTTTCTAAGTTGGGACCAGTTGGGAGTGGCAGAGCAGCAGGGACAGGACAAGCTCTAGTCAGAGACATCAAGAACATGTAACACAAGAGATGAAGAGATGGCAAAAGGCAAACACAAGAATCCTACCAACAGAAACCAAGACAGCTTGGCTTCATCAGAACCTAGTACTCTCACCGCAGCAAGTCCTGGATATCCCAAAACACCAGAAAAGCAAGATTTGGATCTAAAATCATATCTCACAGTGCTGATAGAGGAACTTAAGAAGGACATGAATAACTCCCTTAAAGAAATACAGGAGAACACAGGTAAAGAGGTACAAGCCCTTAAAGAGGAAACAAAAA
>JADRCD010209618.1:0-22498 GCA_019843815.1 Montemys delectorum | reverse complement strand
CAAGAGGGATTTATGCTAATCATTATGAAGAACATTGCCTGGCAACACTCTTGTTGGTTTGGAATTTATCAAATCTGTTTTTTAACTACTTCTCTATTTTATTGTGAAATTGCTGAGTTTCTAAGCATTTCTGATGGATTATTCCTCTGCATACATTATTAGCATTACTGTGTCTTCTCATCCAGACTCTACTTGCCAATCATACATATTTTTTCTTAAATGCCTATCAAGATAAAATTATGCAAATCATTTAAAAACTATATACTTTTGGAAGCTTAGTTTACTGGGATCTAAACAATATGCTGTTTGGACATGAAGCTTAAGGTAAACTAAAACAATGTGTTTGTTAATGCCAACGCTTTTGGCCTCAGAAGTACACTGACAAGCTCTTGTGCCTTATATTCATTATTTACAAAAAGGAAAACATCTCATTGACTTTGATCATTGAGTTCCCAGATAAAAGACACACAGCCTTTATATGTATAAGCCTTTATAAGCACTAGAGCTGAGGGGTCAGGAGACACCTCCTCAGTTTGCAGCTCATGTCACCGTCTTGCTCAGTCCTGCTTGATGCATCTCCTGAGTCCGAAGGGTTGTAGATGGACCTTAGACACTATGAGCAGGAACAGTGTCCCTGCTGTACTGAGTGCTCCTCCTTCCCTGGAAAGGTTCCTAAAATCTAGTAAAGTCCTCTCTGCCCAGGGCCTATTAGTAATGCCAGTAAATCCCAAGTTTCCAGGTACTTTCCCACATTTTCAAACTCATTGAAAATGAGGAGTCCAGGGCTGGTAAGATGGATCAGTGGTTAAGAGCACTGACTGCTCTTCCAAAGGTCATGAGTTCAATTCCCAGAAACCACATGGTGGCTTACAACCATCTGTAATGTGACCTGACAGCCTATTCTGGTGTGTCTGAAGACAGCTACAGTGTACTCATATACATAAAATAAATAAATCTTTTGGGCTAGAGAGATGGCTCAGGGGTTAAGAGCACTGCCTGCTCTTCTGAAGGTCCTGAGTTCAAATTCCAGCAACCACATGGTGGCTTATGACCATCGGTAATGAGATCTGATGCCCTCTTCTCTCTTCTAGTACATCTGAAGACAGCTATAGTGTACTTACATATAATAAATAAATAAACCTTTAAAAAAAATCTTTAAAAAAAAAAAAAGAAAAGAAAATGAGGAGTCCACACTTATTGGTGGTCTGAAACTGAAGCAGAGAAGGAGAGTGTTGGCCTCTTTAATATAATTTCTACTGTGTCTAGATACTGTCAAAGAGAAGTGTGTGCTTGAGGTTTGTACATGAATTTACTTCAAAGTAGCAGTACAAAAGGGGGAAAGCCTGTGAGGCCTGCAGGCCTCTCTAGGATTAAGTAGAAAAGGATGCTTCAAAAGCATATTGAAGGCTGGGGGTGGGTGGGGCAGACGAGAAGAAAAACGACAATGGGGGGGGGGGGGCTGGTAGAAGGAAGGCAGTGAAATCAGATCAGAGGCGGTTTCCTCTGTGATGATCCTGCTTCACCTGCAGCGGAGCTGCATGTTTGGTCTCTCTGATGAGTGAGAGAGTGATCGCAGCGTTGATGGAGGGAGGTAATGTATTTAGTGTTCTGTTCTGCTGATCAGTTCAACCAATCAGTTTTGAGGCAGAAAGCTAGCATGTGAAATGTTTGCCTCTGGTCAAGTTTTAGAAAAAATAAATGCATAAATAAGACAGCATACATGCGGCATAATTTTAAGTGCAAAAGGGTATCTCTTCAGCAGAGAAAGAAAGGAATGAAGTATGTAAGTAGTGCCATTGACTCTCAGTGCTTGGGTAAAAGAAAGCACCTTCCCTTACTTTCATTTAGACCGAGGTGCTTGGTCGTCATAGTGTAATTTGTATGTAATTACAATATGTAAGTTGTAGCAGTTGAGTGGCAGTCTGAGAGTTACTTTTGGATTCTGTCTCCTGGACAAAAAGATTTATGAATTCTATAATAGGTTTATACGTGCCTTCTATAATAGATTTACACATGCCTTCTAAGAAAAAAAAACTGTACTCGTCCAGATTAGGGCACAGAAAACCTTAAACTTTCAGGAGTTTCCTGAGCAACAAGGTCTTGGAGCAATACCTGGATTTATGCTAGTGGTGGGGCTCACTATTTGTGACCTCAGAATGACAGCGATGACCAGGTAGAGCAAATACATGCTATAGGCCAGGGTCTGCTGTGGGGCTGTTTTGAGGAGAGTGCACTGAATGTGCTGGACCTTGGGACATTTGAGTGCCAGTGGGTTGAATTGAATTATAGTCATCCAGTTGGTGTTGGAGAGCTGGTCAGTGTTCAGAAAACATCACACATTCTTTGTCAGAAATGACATCAAAAGATGAGATCACAGGTCACAACCTTCTCTAGTCTCTGGATGCTTTCATTAAAATTAAAAATTCATTTATTTACTTACTTACTTATGGGTGTATGAGCACACATGTGGAGGTCAAACGATCACTTGTAGGAGTTGGTTCTCTCCTCTTGCTGTGTGGCATTAAACATAGGTTGCCAGGCTTAGTAGCAAGTGCCCTTTCCCGCTGAGTTAACTTGCCGTCTCTGCGTGATCACTGGTCAGAATCATGAACGACAGCCCTTTTCACACTAAGAGGAAATGGATGTAGGATCATGGCCCTTTCCTCTTTCCTCCTCTTGCTGTTTGTTTTCAAACAAGGTTTCTTGTAGCCTAGGCCCATCTCAAACTTGCTGCCCTTGAGTGCCTACTTCTCTTCCATTCTTCAGTGCTGGGATAACAGGTGTGAACCACGTATTCGACCCTTTCCTTCCTTCCTTCCTTCCTTCCTTCCTTCCTTCCTTCCTTCCTTCCTTCCCCTCACACCTTTGTCCTTCCCTTCCCTTTCTTTCCTCTATTCTCTCTCTCTTTTTTTTAGCTTTCTTTATTATTAATCATTTTATTCATTTAATTTCAAATGATATCTCCCTTCCGGGTTACGCCTCCACATTCTATCCCCCTTCTCTCCCTTCCCCTTTGCCTCTGTGAAGGTGCTCCCCCACCTGCTCCCCCACTCCCACCTCACTGCCCTAGCATCCCCCTACATTGAGGTATTGAGCCTCCACAGGACTAAGGGTCTCCCCTCCCACTGATGCCAGATCAGGCCAACCTCTGCTACATATGCAGCTGGTTCCCTCCATGTATATTCCTCAGATGGTGGTTTAGTGCCTGAGAGATCTGGGTGGTCCAGTTACTTGATATTGTTCTTCATATGGGGTTGCAATCCCTTTCAGCTCCTTCAGTCCTTCCCCTAGCTTTTCCATTTGGGATCCCTGGGCTTAGTATGATGGTTGGCTGTGAGTATCTGCATCTGTATTAGTCAGGTGCTGGTGGAATCTCAGAATTTTCTTCTTCTTCTTTCTCTTTTATTTTCTTTTTTAAATAAAATACTATTTTACAATGCCATTTCATGATTTGTATGTAACATAATATTCTTAAGTTGATCTCCTCTCTTCTCCTCTCTTCTCCTCCCTTCTCCCCCTCCTCTCTTTACTTTCCTTCCCTCTCCTCTTCCTCTTATTCCCTCTTTTACTGGTCCTCCTCATAACTCTTTCTTTCTTTTTTCTTTTCCTAGTCTCTTTCCTCCTCTTCTACCTCCTCTTCTTTTTGGAAATATGGTTTCTCATAGGTCAGGTTGGTCTCAGATGTTCTGTGTGGCTGAGAATGACCTTGAATCCTTGTTTTTCAGGTTTCTTCTAAGGGCTCTGATACAAATGTGTACCATCCTGCCTTGTGCTGGCTTCTGGTAGAGTGATAGAGTCTAAACAAGAAAGGAGATTCTTTATGTAAACTGTTAAAATCAAGTTAGTGTAGCTATGGAACTGTTACACTGATGAAAAAGTAGGCCATGTTTTGTATAGGTGAGCCTGATCCAGCTCAACATTCAGAGGTGACCAATGGACAGACTATTTAAATCTTCTCTATACCTTTATCATCTACCTGTATCTACTTACCTACTTGTCTACCTGGCTGCCTGCCTCCTGTCTACCTGCATACCTATCTACCTATCTATCTGTAGTCAGTGTTTACTTTTTTGAGTTTAGTATTTCTGGGCATGTGCTCATATGTTTGAACGTGGAAGCACACACTGCATGCATGTCTCTATGCACCATGTGCATGCCTGTTGCCAGAGAAAGACCGAAGATGGCATTAAATCCCCTGGGCCTGGGTATTAGAGACAGGAGTGAGTTACCATGTAGGAATTGAGCCAGGTCCTCTAAAGAAATACCAGTGCTCTTAGTTGGTGAGCCATTGTAGTATTCTCCAGTCTCCCTTAGGTTTTGCTTTTCTCAGTGCTGAGGAATAAAACTAATAGCATAACTAAGTAAACACTCTGTCACTGAGCTGTACATCTAGCCCCTAATTATTATTATTATTATTATTATTATTATTGTTATTATTATTATTATCATTAGTAGTAGCAGCAGCAGCAGCAGCAGTAGTAGTATTTCTATTATTACTATTACTTTGTGTGTGCACATACACTCACATGTTCATGGATGCATGTGAAGGCCATGGTTCAACTTGGGATGATGTTGTTCAGGAGCAATCTACAATGTTTTTAGAAGCAGGACCTTTGACTGGTGCCTGGGGCTTGTAAATTTGGTTAGACTGGTCTGGCTGATAAGTGAGATCCATCAAAGAGCCTGAATCAGATCGATCACTTCTGCTCTCTGGGAGGGGCCTGGCTTGGGACCAAATTGTTTTGGTTAAAGTAGCTATGATAGCTCCCACATACTTGGTTTCATCTTTCTTCTCCTGACAGTCATGGATATGCACCTGTGTCATCATGCATAATGGTAGCTGTTTTGATGGTGATGGGTTTCTCAAACTGGACTTGAAGGTATGCCAGGAATAGGGCCTGGCACTAGGTCACATAGTCAATAGACAGTCAATGTTCTAGTACTCCTCAGAGGAGGACCTCAACCATGCCATGGGGTGCTGTTACCATATTTGCATTCTTTCATTAACAGTAGCTGCACACTTCTGAGATAAGTGGGCCATACTGTAGCTACAGGGCCCAACCTTTTGGACAGCTATGTCACAGGGTGCTTCTATGGCCCCAAAGTTTGGGTTAAAGTTGCTTTTGTCATTTATGTCATGAGTAAACATGCTGAAAGAATTTGAGAGATCTAGAAATTCTAGACTGGAGCGGAAGTCAGAGCTGTTTTTAAAGCCTCAAATGCCTTTGTGCTGAGTCTCAGCCTCTGATTAGGGACTCGGTGCCCAAGTTGTATCATTTCCACAAACTCTCGTATACAGAGGCAGCAATATCCAGTGGCACCTAGGAACTCTGAACCTGTCTCTTAGTCTTTGGAGATGAGGTCTGAGGCATGGCAGCAATCCTACTCTGAGACAGGCTCCTTTTGCTTCCCTTCGGCTGGAAGACAAGATGGGTAGTCTTCTACAAAGATGGGCTTTCTTAGTTGACATTCTGTAGCCCAGGGTTTGTAACTCTCGCAGCAGTTCCTCAATGGCTCTTTTATAATTTATTTTCCCAGGAATCCTCTGACAAAAAGGTAGAAAATATACATTTAGTGTCTTTACATTCTAGGGTAACCTGGTACAGGTATGTTGCTCACCGTAACCTCCCACTGGGTCTCACTGTAGTAAGGTGGGTTGACTCACCTCTGCCAATGTGATGCTAAGGAATCCATGGATCAGGCCCAAGACAGCATATACCTCATTTCTCTGGAAGAATCTGACTCATGAGAATCAGAGATCTCAGGTTTTTCATAAGCAGGAGAGGTATATTCCAGGGTGACTGGCAGAACACCAGGATGCCCGTTCTTCAAGTCAGGCAATATGGGCAACGATTTCTCCTTTTGTTTCCAGAGTCATTGAGTATTATTTGATCTAGATGGAGGTAACTGAACTGGTTGGTTGAACAACTATAGAAGCTCAGTGTTGGGCTGGTCCTGGGGTGGGGGGTTGGTTTCTTTTGACAGAGGGTGGGACACCAAAATTTTGCTGGGTATCTGTAAATATAACTGTGTCTTATCATCAGAGATGGTAACAGTGACTTTCAGTTTATGCAAAAGGTCTTGTCCCAGTTAGTTTTCTGTTGTCAAGCACCTCTAGCAACTGAGACATACTTATATCTTTTAATTTTTCTCTTACAATTTTTGTCTAATATCTGGGGGCAACTGGATGACAAAGGAAATCTTTCAGCTTAATCCTTTAGAAGGGACCTAGCAAAATGTGTTGAAAGTCTCCTTGGTCAGTGTTGGACAGAAGTGAAAATCTGTTTTGTCTGGCAATGATCCTCTACTCAAGCCCATGGGTGGGAATTTTTTGTTTTTGTTTTTTCACTTTTTTCAGAGAATGGTGGGTTTTTTTGTTTTGTTTTGTTTTTTGTTTTGTTTTCTAAAATATTTACTTATTTTATGTATGAATATACCGTTGCTGTCTTCAGACACACCAGAAGAGGGCATCAGATTCCATTACAGATGGTTATGAGCCACCATGTAGTTGCTGGGAATTCAACTCAGGACCTCCAGAAGAGCAGCCAGTGCTCTTAACGGCTGAGCCATCTTTCCAGCCCAAATGGTGGGTTTTTAAAAGGAGATGTAAATCATAAAAGAGAAAGGAGTGGAAGTTTCTATTTTCCTTCAGGTCAACCCCTGGGAACTCCCCCCCCCCTTCCTGGAGCTGCTTACAGAAGTTGCAGAGTGGAGTGGAGCACAAGAAATGCTCACCCAGGGGAACTATTTCCACCTCCCTGAGTGCATTCTGCTTAGATCAGAGGGGGTGCTGGATGAGAGGTCTAGCCTCTTCCCCACCTTCGCACAGGCAACAACCCTGACCATGAGCAGGAGTCAAGCATCAAAACAAGCAAGTTCTCTTGTTCCCACAGTGGGACAAGACAGGTGGAGGGGTTTTTGGAAGGGGTTCTCTGGGTGACCAGGCAGAGCCAAAAGGATTCTGATCCCCAAAATAAGAGGGCACAGGTCTTAAAACAGCTGTGGAGAGGGTCTCCCACCAGAGAGAGCCACTGGTCAATACAGGGAAACAAATCTGATAGAAATACATAGAAAGGTACACACAGATAAACACACACACACACACACACACACACACACACAGATACACACATCATGTTGGGGTAATCTTCCTTACATTACATTAAGGTGTGTCTCTATTTTCAATTGTTCATTCTGTACTGGCAGAGAGCTAAGTTCTGTAGGATTTTGCGCAGATAACTAAGTGTTGAGAGGATTTTAGTATTGTTATTTTTATGGCCCATCGCTGGATTTTCTATATTGTAAATGTTTGTCCTCCCTCACCTACCTAAAGGAAATCTAAGAGACGTATCAGGTAGTGTCTCACTGCTGATTGGTTGAAATGAAGAACTGTGAGACAATAGCTGGGACAGAAGTACCAGGGTAGAACTTCCAGGCAGAGTGATGCAAGGGAGAAAAACAGGCATGGCAAAGTCGGAAGGGATACGGAAAGAAACCGACACAGACCAGAGCAAAGAAAAGTATAGAGCTAGCCATGTGATGGGTCATAGGCTAGAATAGCTGGGTTAAGTTTAGACAGTAGCTGAGAGACTGCCCCAGCAAAAGGCCTAAGCTTTAAACTATATTAGAAGTCTCTGTGTCTTATTTATACCTCAAGGGGGTCCATGAAAAGTTTCACAATACACACACACACACACACACACACACACACACACACGGGCTACACATTAAAAACAACCAGGGGAAGCTAGGTATGGTGGCACATGCATTTAATCCCAGCACTTTGGAGGCAGAGGTAGGTGGGTCTCTGAGTTCTAGGCCAGTCTGGTCTACAGAGAGAGTTCTGGGTTTTAAACCACAGGACAAGGTGCATATTTTACATACTACTGCAGACTTGGCCTCCAGGTTTTCCCAGCATCCCTCAGTCCCTTACCTGGTATACCCTGCCTGCAACCTGAACTTTCTAGCCCAGGAGCTGGGCTGCCCTTCCCCCAGAGGCTTTCCCTATATAGTCCAAACATTTTGTCTCCCAGCTCTCCTCTCTCTTTCTCTCTCCCTCCCTCCCTCTCTCCCTCCCCTTCTCTCTCCTCTCTCTCTCTCTCTCTCTCTCTCTCTCTCTCTCTCTCTCTCTCTCTCTCTCTCTCTCCCCTCTTCTCTTCTCTCTTTGCACATGCTCTTTCTTTTTCTTCCCCCTCTCCTCTCTCCCTTCCCATGGTCACTTCCCTAGCTAGGCTCAGTCCTCAGAGAGCAGTTTCCCAATACACCTGCATTTAATATAATCTAATCTGGCTTGAACTGGCTCATTTCACTGACAGAGAAATAACTTTGCATGTTCCTGGACAGTCACAGCTACACAGAGAAATCCTGTCTCAAAAAAGGGAAAGAAAGAAAAAAAGAAGCACACAAAAAAACAGAGAGGCCCCCACACATTCATACACCTGAACAGACAGAGTGTACACTGACATCTCACTTGGATCCTGAACACTGGATCAGCAGCTGCATATGACCAAAGAGAAGGCACCTTAACCAGACTTACGTTCAGAGGGGCAGACCAGGTGACTTTCTAATTTGTTTCCTTTTGGGGTGGAGGAGTCAGTCCCCTCTTCAGCATTAGGCAGTAATCTACCGAAGGGAACTCTGAGACCCTGGAACATCTCATGTTGCGCACTTCCTAGGAGTCCACACTCCCTCACTCCAAGGGGTTCTGAGACCTCCCAGTCTGATATCTGGGATCTTGGTAGCACCTCCAGAAATGCTGTGGGGTACTCACCAGAAAAGACTGCTTGGACATGGGTTTAAGCCATTAGAAAGTCTCTATGCACCAGCCAGCGAATACACTAGATGTTTGAGATCTCAAGTCTTTCTCAGGGTGAACTTTAAAACACAAAAACCATGTCCTGGCTTGGCATACTTCAGTTAACAAGAACAGTTAACCAGAAGTACAACTACGGAAGCCAAAAAGCAAGGTTAGTACATTTTGAGACTTTCCCATAACTGTGGGCTTTGATGGATTAGGCTTTTTAGTTTTGGCAGGTGGTGCTGTCTATGAGCTAAGTTTTGCTGCCTGAATGTTTCTTCCACCATGGAGTCAGTTGTGCTAAGGTTTCAGAGTCTACTAAGGACCTTTTTACAAAGCCATTGTGAGCCAACTACCATAGGTGGCAGGAACTGAACTCTAGTTCTCTGCAAGGGTAGTAAGGGTTGTTAACTGCTGAGCCGTCTCTCCAGCCTCTCTTTATTTATCCTTTGATACTTCATACAACATATTTTGCATGTAATCACCCCACTCCCCTGCTCCAATTCCTCCTGTACATTCCCACCCACCCAAGGGTCATGTTCTTTCTCTTTTTTTTTAAATTGAATCCAGTGACCCAGGTGTGGTGATGCATGCCTTTAATCTCAGCATTCAGAAAGCAGAAGTAGAAAGATCTCGGAGTGCTCATATCCTACATGGAGAAGTAGAAAGATCTCTGAGAGCCTGATCTACATAGTAAGTTCCAGGCCAGCCAGGGCTACAATGTGAGGCTCTCTCAAAAGCAAAACTGTCACAAGCAAGAAGGGAGATATGCATAGTAAGCATAACAAATGTTATATATTATGCTGAGTCATCATACAATATTCACTCTCTAACTTCCTAACTACAATCCTAAGCCTGTCTCCCCAAGGCTGCTCACCTATGAAACAAATCTTAGCTGAAGGCTAAGTCCAGTTTCTAACAGAACTCTCTGATTTTGAGGATCAGGATCCTGGAAGAGACTCTAAAGCTGCAGGGCAGATCAAGGTAGCATCTCCCCAGATGTGCAGAGCAGAGCATTGTTCTTGGTCTTTGCTTATATAATGTCCAGTGCACATCACTGGGTATTAGAGTGTATCTGGTTATTTTGAATGAGTGATGTCACTGAGTTCTGATTATCAGATTCAGTCCTGGGTGTAGCTATTTGACTAAGCTATTGTTACATGTCTAAAAGACTTTTTTATATTCTCATTACAAAACCAAACTAAAACACTGAGGTCAATTAATGATGCTCAGAAGTGCACAGGTGTGAGGCCTTTCATTGGAGAGAGCATGGCCAACCTACCAGGGGCTACACTCTTGAAAAATAACTGACTCACCTTTCTGTACCAGCCCTCCACTTTCCAATAACTCCTAGAGGTGAAGCCTCATGTGCCCCTCCCCATACATGTTAGAAAGTCACTGACTTGATCTTGTGCGGGTAACCACAGTTACTGAGAGTTCATGAGTGCAGTGGTCATATCATGCCCAGGAAATAGTGTTTTGTCCTGGTTATTAGCATTCTTAATAGATCCCAGTTAATAATCCTTATCAGAACATAAGAGACAGATTCCCTCCTTTTCTGTATCTTGCCTCTTTAAACTGCTGATTGTTTCCTTTGCTGTACAGACACTTTTTAATTTCATGGATTCCCATCTGTCAAATTTGGGAATTATCTCCCATACTATTGAAATCCTATTTAGAAAATCCTTGTTGGGCTAGAGAAATGGCTCAGTGGTTAAGTGCATGTACTGTCCTCATAGAGAACCTATTCCCAGTACCCACATCAGATGGCTCACAACTATCTGTAACTCACCTCTATTCTTTCCTGGCACGTGTACACTTGCCCACTGTGGTGGTTTGAATAGGTATGGTCCCCATAGATTCATGTGTTTGAATACTTGGCCATAGGGCGTGGCATTACTAGGAGGTGTGGCCTTATTGGAGGAGGCATGGCCTTGTTAGAGGAAGTGTGTCACTGTGGAGATGGGGCTTTAAAGTCTTAAATGCTCAAGATACACCCAGTGTGAAACACAGTCCAGTCTCCTCCTGGCTGCCTTGGGGTCAAGATGTAGACCTCTCAGCTTCTTCTCCAGCACCATGCCTGCCTGGATGCTGCCTTGCTTCCTGACATGATGATAATGGACTGCAAACCAGCCCCAGTTAAATGTTTTTCTTTATAAGAGTTGCCTTGGTCATAGTGTCTCTTCTTCACAGCAGTAAAACCCTAACAAGATGCCCACCAACGGACATCAACACACAACTTAGAATAATAAAAAATAAATCTTAAAAAAAGATAAAGTGGTTGGTTGGACCTACATCTAGAAGGACTTTGCCTACCTTTTGCTATTGGAGTTTCAGAACTTCTGGTCTTATGTTAAGGCTTCTGATCCATTTTGAGTTAATTTTTATGCAGATTGAGAGGGATAAGCATGACTTACTTTTCTACATGTAGTTATTCAATTATCTCAACACTTTTTTTTTGAAAAGGCTATCTGTTTTTCAATATATGTTTGTTAAAATTTTTGTTGGGGTTGGAAAGCTAGTTCAGTGGTTAAGAGTACTGACTGCTTTTGCAGAGGACCTGGGTGTGCTTCCCACACTCACACTGGATGGCCTACTGTACGTAACCCTAGCTCTGGGGGATCTGATACCCTCCTCTGGACTCTCTGGACACCTATACTCATGTACACATATACATACACATATCTACAAACAAAAAAAGTAAAATAAATCTAAAGAGAAACCCAGTGAACCTTTTACACGGGTACTGTGATATAAGCATCAGTCATTATGATTGTGGAACAAGCATTTTAACCAGCAAGCCATCTCTCCACCTCAGCATTGCTGCTTGAGAAGCTGTGAGTATGAATAGCAAAAAAGAGGACATAAACAAAACCAGGTTGTGTGAATTTCTTCTCTCTCTCTCTCTCTCTCTCTCTCTCTCTCTCTCTCTCTCTCTCTCTCTCTCTTTCTCTCTCTCTGTCTCTGTCTGTCTCTCTCTGTGTCTCTGTCTCTCCCTGTCTCTCTCTGTGTCTCAGTCTCTGTCTCTGTCTCTGTCTCTGTCTCTCTCTCTCTCTGTCTCTCTGTCTCTCTGTCTCTCTCTCAGAGATCAAACCCATTTACACATACTAAGCAAGTTCTCCAGCACTGAGCCATATATCCAGCTTTTGATCAACTGCTAATGAAGTGAGTATAGTTCTATAGTGTGATTCTTACCCTTCCTCCTAAAAATGTATGTAGGATATTTTAGGAGTCAGTAGATTTAGTGCCTGTGAACCTCACCCTGGAAGAGTGAGCTGTGCTGGATCCTCCCCATAAGAAATTCTACAGAGAAGTGATTCAAGAAACCTTCAGCAACTTGGCTTTTATGGTGAGAGGGAGTCACCTAGTATCTCATGTAGTTAATCGTTTGGAAAGGTTCTCTGTGATGCCCAGTGATCTGAACCACAAAAATAATATTTCAGGAATGATCACTTTATGCTATGAATGCAGAGAAAATATATGTATTTTCTGTAATATAATAATTTATGACTTCTGAATCTTCACATTAGGAAAAATTCTGGAAGACTTGAACATTGAAGATGAATACAAAATTGTCCCATGAAATCTAAGGTAATTTGCACTTAAAAGAGAAAGCAATGTTCTCCAATACATCTGGTGTGATGGGAAACTTGAACAGTAAGCAGGAGGTCGGAATAAGCCCACGTTTATATAGATCTGGCCTAAAAAATTCCTTCAAACAACATTCACAATAGCATTTGTAAAGACAAAAATAGCTCAAATCCAAGTGGTTCTTTACTGGAATATCTGGAGCACCAACTTGTTGCCACAGTATGGCACTTTCTGATGGTTCAATGGATACACACATTATTCCAAGCATGGAATTATGATAGTATTAAATTACATTCAAGCTTAGGGTCTGAGAGAAAGTAAATTTCATGTTTGCACTGAGATAATTTGTTAAACCATTATGCATAGACAAACATTTAAAATTTCAAATGTTTTTTATCCTAACAATCTTCCATAGGAAATATTAAATAAGCCAGGTGTGGTGGCTCATGTTTCTAATCCCAGCACTTGGGAAGCAGAGATAGGCAGATCCCTGAGTTCAAGGCCAGCCTGGTCTATAGAGTGAGTTCCAGGACAGCCAGGACTACCCAGAGAAACCCTGTCTTGAAAAATCAAAAGAAGAAAGAAAAAGAAAAAAATGAAGAAAAAAAAGAGAAAAAAGCATACTAAATATAATAAAATATTATAGACACTGTTTGCAAAATAAAATTTCTTGGAAACACAATTGAGGTCCTGTATAGCAGTATTGCTGTTTTGACAATAGCTACCTTTAAACCACCAGAAATGTATTCAATCTATTCATTTTCATAAAATCTTACAGAGAATAAAAGTAAAATTTCTCCCTGTAAAAAGCTCTAAGAAACAAAGTCTTAGTATTGTGCATTTTGTTTTTTCCAGAAGTTAAATGATATATGAAGTGTGTGAACACAGAGGGCACAATCAGTGTGGAGAGAACTTCAGGCTACTGCAGATTACACTATCAGCGAGAAAACCTTTCTTAAAGTAAAATCACATGAAACTGACATCAGTGAGGACGTCCTTATTGATTATTCTTCTATAAATGTGCCCCTCAGATACCACCAGTGCATGTAAATGCCAGGAATATAGATAAAAGTCATATAAATTGAAAGATCATAAGAAACTTTTCTCTCGTCCTCAATTATTTCAGAGGAATAAAAGGACTCACACTAATGAGAGGGATTATTGTTGGGGTCCAGGAATCACCGCACAAACCACACACGTACAGATCTCAGTCACACAGGGATGGTTTATTGAGTGACTGCCCTAAGACTGATCAGTCCTGGCTATAACTCAGAATTTGAGGGCTGAGGCTACAACCCTGAACAGTTTTTTTTCTGTGTCAGCTTATAAAGTCTAAAACAGCAAAAATCACAATGAGTTCGTATGCAAGTGCTGGAAGTGCTGCCCAGTGGTTGGCTCTGACTCAGGCCATTTTAGATGTAACAGTTCATATGGACCTTTGATTTGATGGATCCTATATGAAGGTTAAAGTCAAGGAATTTCTTAAGATTAATAAACCTCATAACATACAGAACATAACAGGGTGTGTGGTCAGCATGACTCTGCTCTGAGTCATTACTTTTTGTGTGAATTGCTGGCAGGCATATTACAACAACAATATGAAATAACTGGTAGGCATTGAACAAAATGGCTACAGCTATGCTAGGGGGCAGACCTCACAATTATGAATGTGAGCAATGTATGAAAACCTTAAGTCACTTCAATTCCTTTTAAATACATGAAAAAAATATCATCTTAGACTAAAGGAAAAGCATAGATATGTCCTCAAGATAGGTATGTCTTCAGTGTGGAAAATGCTTCAGTTCTTCCCATGGCATTCAGATAAATAGCAAATTTCACTATAGATAGAAACATCATTGATGCAAACATGTGGCAAGATCTTCAGGAAACAATGTTATATTTAAATGCATGAAAGAGTTCATACTGGAGAGATCCTGTATGTGTAAAACCTTAATGCAGAAAAATCTTAAGGTATCTGAGTTTCCTTTAAATACACAGAAGAATTCACAGTTGAGAGAAACCATTTGTGTGTAAGGATATAAATCTTCTGTCGGATAAATAAGTAGAAAGTATTATCTTCCTTTTTGTTTTGTTTTTTAAGCTTTTTGGCCTTTTGTTTTGATTTTGAGACAAAATGTAGCCCTGCAACTCACTTTGCAGACCAGGCTGGCCTCAAGATAACACGAATGCATTGGCCTCCGCCTCCCAGTGCTAAGATTAAAAGTGTGCACTACTATGCCTGATTTTGTTGGATTGATTGTTTGTTAAAAAAAACAAAACAAAACAAAACAAAACAAAACAAAACAAGGCCCCAAGTAATCCATCCTGGCTTGGTACTCATGGTTTGGCTGAAGATGACTTTGAATTTTATATCTTTTTGACTCCATCCCCTAAATGTGTGGACTACACACACACACACACAGCTCATACAGTACTGGGGATTGAACCCAAGGCTTCATGCATGCTAAGTGATCATTCTGACAACTGAATGATTCCTGGTTTTCTTCTATTCTGTTGATTGTCTTTTCTTAATTTCCTTTGCTATATAGAGACTATTTAATTGGATGCTACCCACTCATCACATCTTGCTATCAGTGTCTGAGTTACTAAAGTCCCATTCAGGAACCTGTACAAATACCAGGAAGATCACATGACCTTTGTAGTAATCACAAGAGTGCACAGCAGAGAGAGCATGATAACACTTGTAGTCACTAAAATTCAATTTATAGATTAAAAAAAAAAACACAGTAAGAAGAAAAACTGACTACAGCAGTGTGCAGAGCTGTTCAGTTAGCAAACACAGAATGTCCTGACTAAACATCCTACAGTCTGAAACATGGGCATTTTAACAAGTAATACTGAAGTTCTTAGAAATCCCTTATGTAGTAGAATCCTATAAATAATATGAAGAGTTTGATGCAAGGTAATTTGAGTAGGATAAAACAGAAAACACACAAAGCAAATGAAATACTGTAAATGCTCTAAGCACATCCTGGAGTGGGCTATTGCTAAAGTTAGATCCCTGGACTGTGGACTTCCTCCCTTCGCTCCTTTCTAGTGTAGTAGTCACTGAATAAGAGTGAATCTAACTATAACATTTTATACAGATGTCACATACCATATTCACTCATATTATTCTCTCCCTGCATTTTTGTTAATCCTTTTCCTTTTTACAAATAGCTCTATTTCTATTATGTTATATATTTCATTTTATATTACATAGAATATATGAACACTTACAAGTCTACAATCTTCAGGTGAGATAAAACATGAAGTATTTTTGAGGCTGGCTTATTTACAGGGCGATCTCTAGTTCTACACACTTTTCTACAATGACATCACTTCATTCTTCATTATATCTAAATAAAATTCCATTGTGTACATATATCACATTTACCTTATTCATCTTTTGACAGACATCTAGTTTTATTTTATAACTTGGTTATGATAAATAATGCTGCAACAAGCATGTGTGTCCAGGTATCAAAGGTTTGAATTCTCATACCGACTTCCATTAGCTACACTAACTTATATTCTTTACATGAATACTCCTTTCATATCTTCATCAGCACTACTGTTGTTTTCTTAATGCTAGCAGTTTGGCTATGTGATATGGGATCTCAGTATAACTTTTAAGTTTATGTCTAAGAATTCTGAACCTTTTAAATATAGTTTTTGCATATTTGTCTTTCATCTTTTGAGAAATGTCCATTCATTTTACTTTCTCATTTATTATTTGCATTGCTTGGGGTTTGTTCACATTTTAATTGTTGGTTCTCTCTATATATATATTGTGTGTGGGGGGGGGGGTCAAGGACAACTTGTGGGAGTCATTCTCTCTACTATGTAGCTCCCAGAAATTAAACTCAGATTGTCAGACTTGGTGGCAAGTGCACTTACCTGCTGAGCCATGTTACTGGCCATAATTTTAAATATATATTTAGATATATAAATTATATATATGTATATATATGAATGATACTGATCCCTTCTCAGATGGATAGCTGTCAGAGTTTTTCTGAACTGGAAACAGGTTCAAATATCCTGAAACATCAAGGTATAGGAAGCAAATAGGAGACTGATGAGACACCTTGCAGGGTGATAGAAAAACTTTACACTCATTAGTTTGTAGAAGGAAGCACCCATGTTTGAAAGTGATGCCTAATTAAGTGGCAGAAAAAAATGATAAATCAGAGAAAGATTTGACCAAAAGTATATGCCCAGCTCTAACAAGGAGAGAGGAAAGGGAAGCTATGTAAGGGAGAGACAGACAGTACAGGAGGAAGAGAGCACAGTACAAGATACAGCAGAGTTCGTGGAGACCGTGCAGTAGAGTTGAGAGAGAGAGTAGAGCAGCCCAGAGAGGGAGAAGGAGGCAGTTTTACCGGGAGAGTTTTACAGAGACAGATAAAGAGAGAGCAAGCTAGGCACAGGTGAAGACAGAATGAGCAAGAGAATGGGAAGGAGCCAGAAGGTTAGAAAAGATGATTAGAAGATTAGAATAAGTTTGAGGCCAAGCAGAGCAATTCAGAGGCTGAGAGAAAAGTCAGATTGACTAAATCAGCTGGGAAAGGAGTTTGAGCCAGAGCAGCTGAGTTGAACCAGCCAGCTAGAGTTCAGAAAATACAGGGGAGGGTGAGCTTATCCAGCAGCCGATCTCAGAGGCTGAAGACACTCTAGGCCTAGATTAGATTGTACAGAGGCTAGAAACTTACAGGACTAGCGGGCCTAGGTTAGCAGATGGAGACAATTGCATCAGGCGGATAAAAGTTACTTTTATACCCTGAAGTGTTTTTTTATGTTTTCTTTTTGTAATTTTGATAATTCAGATAGTACAATAAGGTCCATTTTGAGTTGATATTTTGCAAAGAGAGATAAGAACCAAATTGCAGTATTTTGACCCAGTTTGAAGATGTTTTGGGGGTATTTTGGTTTTGTCTGTTTCTGACAGTTTTGACACTTTTCTCAAAAATCAGATTATAGCTCCTTTTTTTTTAAGATCCCCTTTGTTTTTTTTTTTTTTCTGGTTTTGTTTGGTTGTTTGTTTTGTTTTTAGCCTTCATATAGAGGATTGGGATTACATATATACACTACCATACTCATAAAGTACTGAGAATCGAATTCAGGACTTCATGTATGCTAAGAAAACACTCTTAACAACTGAGCTACATTCCACAGTCTGTGATTCCTCTTTCTTTCTTTATTTGTTTTGTTCTACTACTACTAATTCTGTTTTTTATCTGATATATGCATATATATGTACATATATATATAACATATCACTGTTATATAGTTCAATTTGGATGCCTCTGGTATTTCTCTTTTTGCTCAGGATTGTTTTACCTATTCGGAATTTTTTGTGGTTTCACATGAGTTTTAAGATTTTAAAAAATGTCTCTTATTGAGATTTTGATGGGAATTGCTTTGAATCTTTAGGCTGACTTCAGTAATACAGCCATTCTCACAATATTCTGTCAGCCTAATAATATGGGCAGTCTTTCCATCATTTAGTATCTTCAATTTTCTTGGTTGTTTTTTTTTTTTTTTTTTACTTTTTATTGATTCTTTGTAAATTTCACATCATTTGCCCCATTCTCACTCATCTCTCTATTTCTTCATATCCACTCTCTACCCTAAAAGAAATTAAAATAAGATATAATAATAATAACCACAACATCTTGTCATGGAAGCTATATTACACAGTATACCCATTTATCCACACATCTTTACTTGTTAATGTTCTTTGCAGTAAGTCTGTTTCAAGGCCTCTGGTTCCTGCCACACTGTCAATACTGGATACTCATGAGGACTTCTACCAGATATCCTGTTGTCCTCTGTCACGGAGATCCTGAAGCTTTGCATCTGCAGGAATGGCCCTTTCATGTACTCCAGCAGACCGTAGATGGGTTGGGTGTTCAAGTGTTGGCCCAACTCAAAGCCCTGAATCTGGGCCTTGGAGGTAGCTGGGTTGGTCAGCCCACCAGCTCTTCTGTGCTTGCACCACCAGGGTAAGCTCTCCAGTACAACCTGATCAGCTTACTCAATACCACACCTGGCAAGGGGCAGGGGCAGGGGCAGCTCTCATGTTTTCATAGTCTTCGGGCCAAATCACCCATGACTTTGCCACCAGGGTCAGCCAGCTCTACTGTGCTACCCGGGTGAGGTATAGGGTCAACTCTCACTCTCAGACCCTTGGGACCAGAATTCCAACCATGCCTTTCAAAGCAAGGGGTAAGGTGGGGGAGGGCATCTCTACCTTGCCTCAGCCACCCCACAGTAAAGTCAGCTCTTCCACAGGCACACCCTCAGTCAGCACACTTCACCTGTTTTCTAACACCAGGGTCAGCTCTACTGTGCTGCCCAGGTGAGGGGCAGGGCCAGCTTTCCCGAGTGTGATCGCCTGGCAAGGGGGTAGACCAGCTCAGCATTGTGCCTCAAGTGGCAGTCCACACCAGGGACATCTGCCTCAAGTTTGGTGGTAACACAGACCTGGGACATCAGCGTAAACCCCAGCTGCCATAGACTACAAACCCAAGACATGGCCCTCAGCAGCAGCAGCATGGGCCCCAATGTTCCCATGGCCTCAGATGGCAGGACTGGTCACTCAGATGAACATGTCCCCCTGAGGGAGCACAGATCTCAGACATCTGTTGATTTATTATTATATTACTATAATTCATAAAATTAATATGGCAGTAGTTATTCCTTAACCAGATTATTCCCCAATAACCATATAAAGAGACTAAGATTTATTAATATTGCCTTGAGCCAAATACTGAACAATTATTACACCATTCTAAACCTTCAAGCTAGTCAGGCTTCCTCCCAGACAATATTCCCAAATTATTTGCATTTTTCATCCTTTCTTGATCCAGCTCCCTTCTCCTCATGCTTCCTCAACCTCTCCTTGTGGCTCCTTCTTCCTCTTCCTAGAATCAGAAGACTCACCTTATTCTCTCTAAAGCTCTGAACTGGCTAGCTGGCTTTTATTGCTAAGGAAAAGAATGAACAAGTGGCAATGTTTATATAAGCTTGAGACAGGAGCTTCTAAGAATAAACATAACAAAGCCATGTCTAGATTGAAACAAAATATGAATATGAGAAATCAGCTTTTCAGTAACACAAGGACAGAACATCTCCAGGACGAGACAGAGATCTCAGATAAAGGAGGCACCCAAGAATCAGTGGAGGTGACCTTAGCTGTGACTAACTATACTGGGGATATAGAACCTGAAGAGGCCACCTCTTATAGCCAGGCAGGAACCCAGTAGAGCAATAGAGGCACCAACACACCTACAAAACTTTCAATCCCAAATTTATCCTGTCTACAAGAAATATAGGCACAAAGAATGGAGCAGAGACTGAGGGAATAGTCAACCAATAACTGGCCCAACTTGAGACCCATCCCATGGGCAAGTGCCAATCCCTGACACTATTAAAGATACTTTGTTATGTCTGCAGACGGGAGCAAGTTGTCCTTTGAGAGGCTCCACCCAGCAGCTCACTCAGACAGATGCAGACACCCACAGCCAAACAATGGATGGAGCTTGGGGACTCTTATGGAAGAACAGGAGGAAGGATTTCAGCCTCTAAGGGATAGGACCACCATAGAAAGACCAATAGAGTCAACTAACCTGGACCCTTGGGACTCTCAGAGTCTGAACCACTGACCAAAGAACATACATGGGCTGGACCTAGGCTTCCCCACACATAATGGAGCAGATGTGCACCTTGGTCTTCCATGTGGGTTCCAAATAACTGGAGCAGAGGCTATCCCAAAAGCTGCTGCCTGTATGTGGGATGTGATCCTCTAGCTGGGATGCCTTGTCTGGACTCAATGGGAGAGGAAGTGCCTAGCCTTGCAGAGACTTGAAATGCCAGGGTTGGGGGATACCCAGGGGGCCCCACCCATTCAGAGGAAAAGGGGAGGGAGATGGTGGAAGGATTGTTGGAGGGAGTGAGTGGCCAGAGGGGGGCAGTGAGCGGGATGTAAAGTGAATAAGTAAAATAAAATTAAATGAAAAAACAAAGGATAACTTTTACACAGTGCATAAAAACATGCCTACAGACATCTACATGGAGTCCAGCAGCAGCCCAGACCACAGACATCCACTTGGCCTTTGGTGGTAACAGACACAGACACAGATACCAGTTGCAGCAGCGTCACAGACTCAGATACAGCCCTCGGTGGCAGCCCTTGGGTCAGGACCTCCTCCTACCTGCCTGTTCCTTACTGCTGTGTGTCTCCAGTTACACCTTTCTCCACACTGTGTGAACCTCTAGGCTTCACTTTCTCTTCTGTATCTCCACTGGATACTCCATCCTGCCCATCTTTCCATCACATTCATCCACTGTAGTGGCACCCATGACAGTGTCTTTCTTCCATCCCAGGCATGTGTCTTTCTGGAGGCTGGTGTGGCTGGGGTGGGCACTTGGGTCCTTTCTTAGTTTTGAAATCTTAATTTTTAAAGATGTATTTATTTATGTGTATCTGTATGTATCTGTGCATGTGATACCCAAGAAGCCAGAATGGGGTATCAGAGTCTTTCCCGGAGTGGTTGAGTTGCCCGAAGTGGGTCTGCTCTTCTGTAGAACACCAGCTAGTGCTCTTAAATGGCTGAGCCAGTTCTCCAGTTCCCAATTAACTTTTATATTTCTGGTTTTTCATTTATATTTCCTACAAGCACACTTAGTACATACGCTTTAAACTTAGAACACACACACACAGATAACCTTTCCACAGTGCATAAAAACATTATGCCTTCAGACATCTACATGGGGTTCAGCCTCACGATGTCTGGTTTAGGTACGATTCAGATGACTCAGAGGGAGAGAATGGTAGAGATGTTATTGAACAGTACAGAAGCTAGTTCGTATGGAACGTGATGAAGCCACAGGACCAGGAGAAGCAGGCCTTAGCTATTAAGGAACTAAGCATTGACACAACCCATAGAGGACCTGAGTAACAGAAGCTGTGGCTATGGTAAAGGGAAACAGACCTGCTGCCATCCATCCCTTGAGGCAGCTGAATAGCTCTATTTTCCTGTTGTCTGCTTTCTGGGGGCATCTCTCATAAGAAGCATTTTGAAGTGCTGAGGCTGTGGGAGCGCCTGCATCTTTTTGATGTTATTCCACAGCTCAGTGAACTCATTCATACCTTTTTGCTTTAAGATGTGCCAAATTTCCTAGCACTGAACAAGTTTATCAGAAAGAAGGTCCAGCTACAGCAACAGACATTAGAAAACCCTAAGGGGATGGTAGAGACTGGGAGGAGGAAATGTGTAAGGGGGCACCGGGAAGAGGGGGTCTGCAATCGGGATATGAATGTGAATAAATTAATGGTAAAAAAAAGAGAAAACCCTAAACCTGAAGTAATTATAAGAGAAATAGAATGTTGGTGATGCTTGCTTTCATGGGTGTGGTAGCATATGCATTTAATCCCAACAAAGGAGACAGAGGCAGATACAGGCAGGAGTTTGTGAGTTGGAGCCCAGCCTCGTCTGCATAATGAGTTCCAAGCCAGGTAGAGCTACAGAGTGAGATCTTGTCTCAAAAATAGACAAAGGAATAAATATTAATAAATGCCTAAGGATGACCATGATATGCTGATTTAATAAGTAATTAAACACTGACCACAAGTGGTATTATTTTTGTTTCTTCATAGGCTTCTATCCTAACAATTTACCTAAACAGACTGCCCTCATAAGGTGTAGAACCAAAAGAGAGGCCACAGTGTTTTCACAGACCCATACTGTCACTCATTGTTACTAAGTCTCCATGCCTTACAAGAACACATTTCTGTTCTTTAAGCCTCATGTAAGGAGCTATGTTGTCATAACTGTTATTAAGTTTTCATATCCTACAAGAACGTTTGTTTTCTAAGCCTCTGGCTATCTATGCTTTCCAACCTAAGACGAATTTGTAACCCCGTGATGTAAACCCGCCCCTCTGCTTTACTCTGAACTCCTGAACCTGTGCTGATGACTGCCCTTTGCCTTATCAAAGTGTCTTCCCGGATACCTTCGTGACTCCCCTTCCACATGGTGTAGTCTTTCACTAATTTTATTGCCTCCTTCCTAAAAACCAACTATCCTGGCAGCTGTTTTACAT
>JADRCD010209617.1:1448-11801 GCA_019843815.1 Montemys delectorum | reverse complement strand
TGGACGATTGTCAATACTAGGCTGGGCTCTTGGCATTTCTGTATGGGATTAAGTTAAATGATATGTAGGAAGACACATTCTAGTGTGATTTGTGACACTTCCTAAACACAGTTGTCCTTAACTACATGCTAAAATAAATTGGGCTATATCCCACTCTGATACTATGATGTCCCTGTAATGATGGATACTAACCTGGAATTGGAAGTTGAAATAGCCCTTTTATTTTCTAAGATGCTTTCTGTCTGGGCAGGTTTTTACAGCCATAGGAATGAAAGGGACGCTAGGACATTCTAATCTTTTCTTTTGACTTGAGATATTGCAGACACTTATTTGTGCATCTCATCGATATTTACTTTCATGCCACAGAGTCTGACAAGTCCCTGGCTTCTTTTGCTATTTACTATGAATGGCCACATGCCACAAATATAAGGCATTATCATGTTTTCTTGGCTCAAGTTTTATTATCTAAGTCAGTCAGATCAATATTTATAGAGAACAGAGTTACTTTGCTCTTAACTTCATATTTTCCTGGGTTTTTATAGGCTGCTATTTGCTAAGTACTATAAAAATATGCTGACCACCTGGAGCTAGATCCTTCAACATCTGAAGAATATGTTTCATTTAAATTAATTGAGCTATGGGCTTAGTTCTTTCAAAACAACTACTTTGAAAGGTAATTAAATAGAAATGAATCTTGTAACAGTAGGGTGGAACCGCATGGGGGAAGAGTCATAAATATGAAGTGACGCATACTGCACTGAAGACTTTTAAATTTAAATGTTGATCAACAGGACTAGAAAATAAATATACTTAATTCATGTTTTTTTATTCTAACCAGTTAACAAGGCACTGTGAATGAAGGTAGTTGTCAGGGTTAGCTGCCAGGGGCATGGGTGTTTTTATTTTATTTTTTAGGGGAAAGTAGTTTTATTTTAAGTTTATGGCCTCCTTTCTCCTCCCCTAAAGGATCTAATTGCAGTGGTTAAATGCAGCTAATCAACCAGTTTTTTAGAATATGTTCTCTAGCCAAGTCTAACTTTAGATGCCATAGATGGACAAGCTTGAGTGTCTGACCCAAAATGGGAACATTAAATAAACATCACAGCCCTCACTAATAAGATTGTGACTTTGCTGTCAAGTGTAGATTCTCCGTCCCCACCCCCAGCCCCAAAAGACAAAGAAAAAGCTTGTGACCATTTTCTATGGCTTGTCTGAAAATTTCTGTAAATCTTATGTTTTAATAAAATATGTTTGGTTTTTTTTCAAGACAGGGTTTTTCTGTGTAGCCCTGACTGTCCTGGAACTCACTCTGGAGACCAGGCTGGTCTCGAACTCAGAAATCCGCCTGTCCCTGCCTCCCAAGTGCTGGGATTAAAGGCATGTGCCACCACTGCCAGACCTAACCAGTTATCATAATGAATCTTCCTACAATACCACACACACACACACACACACACACACACACACACACACACACACACTACTTTTTAAAAGAGAAAGTTAACCAGGATTCTGAAGTTCAAGTCATTGTGATCTCAGGGCAAAAAATGTAATGTCTCTGAAACAAAGCACTGGATAGTTGGATAACCAGACAAATTTTAAATAATGAAGGAGAAAAAAAGATTAAGCCATGAGATGATAGAATGAAATAGACCAAACAATAATGTAAGCTTGTACCTTAAAGTTTTATACAGAGTTGATATCAATACTCTTACTCATTTGTTTACTTCTTATTATTCATATATATATATATATGCAAGTGCCTCAAAGTATATTTGTTTTCATGCAGACCCAGGTGTATGAGAGCATATGCACATAGTGTGTACATGCATGTGGAAACTAGAAAACAACCTCAGAGTCATTTGTCCACCGCCATGCACCAGTTTATTGAAACAGGTTCTCTAGCTTGGAATTCACCACGAGAGCATGGGTGATTTTCTAGGGAGCCCCAGACATCTACCTGTGTCCTTTTCCCCATCACTGTCATTACGTGTGCTACCACTATGTCTGGGTTGTTTTCACTGAGTTCTGGAAGGGAACTAATGACCCTGTGTTTACAAGGCCAGCATTTTAAAAACTGAGCAATATGTCTGTTCTATTAGTTTGGTTTTGGAGGCAGAAACTTGGCTGTGTCCTGTTATTAATCCCAGAGAGAAAGATTTCTCAAAACTAAATCAAGAAAATGGTGCTAGGACAATGAGTGGAGGAGCAGGAACAGTTAGATAAAATGAATTGTTTGACTTATGAAAGTAAAATCAAGGGGTTTCAACCAACTGAGCTGATGTAGGAAATGAGGGAGAAGAGTAACACGGGGGAATTTACTGTTAGAGGCAGTAGGGTGTGATTCTTCAGCCTGAGTATTGACAGCTAGCTAGAACAAAACAAAAAGGTGTTCAAAGACAGTGTCAGAATGGATAATTATGTTAGTTTACAAACTTTCAAATAGTCAGTTCTCAGTAGCATTAGCCTAAGGAAAACATCTCGAATTTCTTAGTGTTAAAAGGGGCTTTATTTTTATATTCAGATTAATTATATTTAAAGTAATTTAATTAAGAAAATTAAGGTTCTCTTAAATATATCTGATATATGTATTATTCTTATGTCCTGTAATGATCTATAATCATGCATTCCAATTCTGAGAATCAAATGTGGATGACTTTGTATGCATTTTTCCCCCCAGTGGCTTATATTCCATTTTGACTTTTTTGTTTGTTTCTTTTATTACTTTTATTTTTTTACAGTTCACTTGCTATCCCCCTCCATCTCTGCCCTCTGAGAGTTCCTTATGACATTCCTCTGCTCCCCTATTTCCAAGAGGATGCCCCCCACCCCTGACAAGGTCTCCTCATTCCCTGGGGCCTCAAGTCTCTAAAGGATTAGGGGCATCTTCGCTCACTGAGGCCACACCAGGCCATCTTCTGCTTCATATGTGTCCGGGGCCTCAGGCCAGCTAGTGAGGCACAGATACTTATACCCAATCACTTGATTTTTATATAGGCAGTGCTTACAATTCATCTAGCCTCCGGAGCTGTTCCTCTGTACCTTATAATTGCTTTTATTTCTTCCATAATGAATAAAACTAAAAATGTAAAAACATTGCAGCAGGATCTCATAGGAAGCTAGTTCCAGCAATGTAGACGTTCTATGTGTCTTTGAGAAACAGTTCATGAATAGTATTACATATTTATAATTATTAGATTTTAAGATATTTCGAACAGAAGTATTTATAATGTAATACACTTATTCTTTCTCAAAATAATTTTCAAATTTAAGTGTACATTATTTTCAATATTTCCATACCCTATGTTTGGCAGATTTAATTCTCCAAGTGAATACTTACTTCATTATTTCCTTAGTGATACTATATTTACTACGGTATCTTCATATTCACATGTGATTCACATTTCAGACAGACAAATTTTGAGTTGTAATTTTTAGTAATTAAATGTAATTAATGAGAATGAAGTTTTGATGACATAAGATTCTCCTTGATAAGATTTTGTATTGACATTTGATTGGGTCCAGTTTCAGTGTCAACAGTACTGTTAAAAGCTGCTCATTAATCTTTCCATATTCAACATGAAGACCAAATGAAATATTTCACAGAAATAAATTGATGATGCTGGCCTCTAATGAACGTATAAGACCCAGAAAGCTGTTTCTACTGAGGATGCCAATGCAGACACTTCATTTGTTTACATTCAACAATGAACATAGTTGAGGTCTCTGTATTTAATGATTGTAGGAATTCCATTGGATGTATTTTCTCTAAATTTTCAAAGTAGTCATCTCATAACATATCTTTTTTGTAATATTGCTATTTATTTCAAAATAGGATTAATGTAAGAATTATCTAATGTAAAGGATTTTATTTTCACTTGTAACAAGACTACTGAATCAAATTTATGATGAAGATATATGAAAAATACTATTTCGAAGTTTTCCTGTTGACTAGAATTTCTCACATTAGGTTTATACATAAATATATTTTAAAATACGTACACTGAACAATTAATTATAATAAAAGTTGTGGCTGACTTAAAAAAAAAAATATATCACATCGTCTTACTAAATACACTCTGAGTGCAGAATTGATTTCAAACATATTTTTACTGATTATCTTTGTCCTGCCCTTCTGGCTTGTAGTCTTCTATATCTAGTAGTCTCTTTTATAGCTGTATGTTTCAAGCACTCTACCATTTTATTACTATTTCCACATTCTTTCCTTAAATGTGTTTTTCTACTTTTGGTGCCATTTCTTCATTCATGACCTACAGGTACACTCATTCCCACATTTGTATATATACATGAAAGTTAGGGTCTAGGATATGCATATTAAAGACAAATGCTCTCTCTCTCCCTCTCTTTCTCTGAGCATGGGACTATTTACTAAACATAATAGAAATTTTCCTAATTTAATTTTTATTGTAGAAGAACAAATTTTTATTGTATATACATACTACATTTTTATCATTTCATTTCATACTACAGTTCATACATTTAAATTGCTGATGGTCATCTGGGCTGATTTCATGTTATTCAACGGTAAGTGAAGCAGGAATGAACATGAATGTGCAGGCATTCCTGTACTGCAGTGTAGAGTTTTTTGGGTATAGAATTATACAAATTGTGTACCTTTGCTTGTAAATAGATGGTGAGATTCTATCATGTTCTGTGAAGAACAACTGTAGTTAAGAAACAAATGACAGTAAATGCTGTAGGTGGGGTAATGAATGAAGCCATGTTAGCCACTGGTATCAGCGTAAATTGGAGTTACCATTAAGTACATCAGCATCTAGATGCAAAAACAACATTATCACCCAATCCAGATACATCATTTACTTCTTATTTGTCAACTTCCACTCATCTTTACAACTCCACTTATTTTGATTTTATTAAGTAACTTTTTTTTTTATATCCTAAAGGTCTGTTACCTATGTGCAAGATTTTACTATTTTACCTTGGAGTCTACTAGTTGTTTTCAACCCTTCCTTTTGGTGATGTATTTAAGCTTGTTTTTCTTCACATCTTCTGCAGAAGATTGCTGAATAATGTATCATCATTATTGTCCTTGATCAGACATTCTTTTTGTTGAATTATCTTTTCTCTTTCTGGTTCTACCATGAAGAGTTTTGAGCTGCTTGAGAATGTTGATTTTATTATTATACTACAGACCCATGGTAATTTTTCCTAATTGATTTTTTCTATAAAATACTTTAGAACAACAATGATCTACATTCATTGTCAATAAAAGTTCTGGATTACTTGAACTGCAGTTTAATTGTTTTGTTGTAATTATGGTTGAGTATTTTAATTGTTTCATTTATTTTTATATGTAAATTAAGTATTTCTTTTAAATTGTCTAACAATGACTTCTTAGCTTAAACTTAAAATAAAAATCACAGGTGCTTCTCTTCACTCTTACATCATGTTGTTAAAATTTCTCATTTTACGTCTTACAGTAAAAATTCTATTTTTCTTTAATTTTACTTATCCAATTTTGATATATTGGACACTGATAATTTATGTATTTTGCTGTCTCTTCTCTATAATATCCATTTATTCTCTTATGCTCATTATGCATTTCCATTTTTGTGTTTTAATTATTAAACTATAGAAAGTACAGTATCTTAAGAAATCTTATGTAATGATGATTTTCGCTCACACTACAGAACGTTTGTTGCCATTTATAGTTTCTCTTTCTCTTTTTATTTTTGCTGCTTTTCTTTTAATCATTTTTATTAGACGATTCTTTTGTTTACATTTCAAAAGTTATCCTCTTTCCTTGTTTCCCATCTGAAAACTCCCTATCCCATCCCCCCTCCCCCTGCTCATCAACCCACACATTCCTGCTTCCTGGCCCTGGCATTCCTCTACACTGGGACATAAAGCCTTCACATGACCAAAGGCCTCTTCTCTCATTGATGACTGACAAGGCCATCCTCTGCTACATGGGTCCCTCCACGTGCTGCCTTATGATGTAAGAGAATTTTATACTCTATAGATACTTAGTGAAATGGGACATAACATGCACCCTTCAGTTTTAGAAAATACGGTAGCAAATGGTCTTGAGATTTGAAAATTTTGTCTCTTAGTTTTTATTATGAATGATAGGGTTGGGAACTAATATGCATGATTTCTAAAAGGAATTCTTACAATTAAGGAAGACCGTAGGACATAAAACCATGCCAGGAAGTTTGGTAACGCCAAGACATAGAGACTCGGTGAGCACACAGCTGAGTCTTAGGTGACTCACAGCTCCCTGCCAGACTCCTGCCATGGAACAGGTGCCACGCTTCTTACGTAGAACAAATGTAACCCGTAGTCAAATAGGCTTTAAACAGAACTCTCCATGCTATTGAGGTACCTAGAGGCCAGGAGGTTTTCCTTCCCAGACATTCCTCCCTGCAAAAGGTACTTAATCTCAGGCCTACCCTGAGGAAAGGGGTATGGTTTTACGCATCCACTCTCTACCATGATAATAAACTGTTTAGAAGCAAAGACTGTCTCTTTTCATCAAGATCCACCATAGGGAACCATGGAGAAGGCCTTCCCTACAGAGACACAGCCTAATCTCCCATAGAAGGCCTCCTAGCCACAACAACTCCTGCCTCTCCCAAGTCCAGGAAAATCTCTGCTGGGATAAACTGGAGCTCCCCCTTTCCTCTCTTCTGCCTCATAGATGCTGTCCTCAGACTTTGTTCTCTGCTCTTCCACGGTGACACCCAGCGGTGCCTGATTTTCTAATAGTCTGAGAATCCCATGCCCCTGCCTTGTTGCAGATCTGAAGACCCCCAAGCCATTTCCAGCTTTCCCACTTCTCAGACTGCAGTTTCTTACCCCCAAAGCACTGTCTCCACGCTTCCGTATGGCCCAGCACCCGCCCTGGTACAGTGTGGGGTAAGTATTCAAACTCTCCAAGAGGTATCGCCTTGTCAGAGCTGACGCAAGCCTACAACCTTACAGCAGATGTGTGCAGCATTAAGGGCAATTCTATGACCATGTTTTGGAATTCTTTAAATCTTAAATTTTAAGAAGTTGATATGGGATCAAGCCAAATAAATCAGCATTTAAGATTGCTATTTACTTGTCATACAGCTCACTGGGGTTCAGGTGCTAGCACATACATCTGACAGCTCACAACCATCTGTAACTCCAGTTCCAGGAAAACTGATGCCTTCTCTTGGCTTTTGTGGGCATTGAACTAGTGTGCCCAACCTCTCACACAAAGGCACACATATACAGATAATTAAATATAAAATAATAGTTTTTTTAAAAAAAGAAGTTAATGCAGAACCAATGTAGTAGTACAGCCGTATATTCCTGGAACTCTAAGCTACAGGTCAGGAGGATTGTAAATTGAGGAAAGTTCTGCAACACAGAAAGACCTTTCTCAACTATAAATAAATAAATAAATAAGATTTTAAATGGTATTATGATTATTTTTTATTTATTTTATTTATATGAGTACACTGTAGCTGTCTTCAAACAGACCAGAAGAGAACATCAGATCTCATTATAGATGATTGTGAGCCAAAATGAAGTTGCTAGGAATTGAACTCAGGACCTCTGGAAGAGTAGTTAGTGTTCTTAAGCACTGAGTCATGTCTCCATTCTTGATTCAAAATGATATTAATGATAGATATGCACTAGTATAGCATTAACACATAGAATAGCTGAAAAGTGTCTCTTATTTTCAGAATGTTTATTTCTATTAAAACATTATTATTATTATTATTATTATTATTATTATTATTATTATTATTATTACTGATTAATTGGCTAAAGTATTCCAGACAGAATACAAATAAGATATCTGCTATCACGGCTTGAGGAAGCAGATGTTTACTTAGAGAAAGAACATGATTTCATACTGCAAGTTAATGCTCCATTTCTGAGGCTTATTTAAACCCATCACCATTATATAGGAAAGCTATCTCTTCTGCATATACCAATTTTTGATGAAAATAAAATGCTTGACCTTTCCAGGCATAAGTCTTCTTCTTTGTTTACTTTTGCAGATATTCCAGAATTATTATGCCAAACATAAATTGATAGGAGGTATCATTTAAAAATCTCATCTATTACCCATTTTATATTTTGTTTATAACTGGTGAAAACATTACTATAATTTGTAAAAGGGTAAAATGTAGCATGCTTTATTAGTAGTTTGGTATAAAAGTAAAATACTTTACTTAGAACGTGTATATGATAGCTTCCAGGTCATTTAAGGAAATGTTTGAAATGCAACCCAGTTACTTTCACAAATTAAAGATATGGGAGAAGTTGGAGAAAGAATACAAAAGGTGAATAGCACATTTGAACTCAACAAAAACTTTTGTAAAATGTTGTCAAATTGAACTAACCAGAAATTCTTCCTCTTTCTTACATTATTACGGAAGTATCAGTCTAGGATTTCATCACTTTATCTTGGGTGTGATTTCAGTAGCACACAGCTGTTATGCTTTCTTTCTTTACATAGGAATAAAGTTCTTGAGTCACATGCAAAGTCTACAATATGTCTCATCACCTTTTCTTAGTAGCTATCCTTCTATAGGACCTGTGCCTTGTACCCTTACCAGAAGATGTTTCTTTGAATCAGAGATTCACTCTATTACTTGGAAGTAATACGTGGCCTTTTGTTTAGAATTTTTGAAAAACAAAACAAAACAAAAACAAAAACAAAGACAAACAAAAAAATTAGTGACCTACTTTGCCCAAGTGAAAAGATCATGAATAGGACAAATTTCCATGTGCTTAGAGAAAAGGTAAATTCGCATGTAGCATTATCTCTAGTGAAACTTACATAAAGAAAAACTAGCTTAAATATTCAAATTTATAGAGTCGTGAAACTAATGAAATGAGAATAAAAATGTAGCTCTAATAATTAATTCAATGTTGGATAAACAAAGAAGTTTCTTATTTTGACTATAGTGGACAAAATACATCCAGCTTGCATGGATATAAGAAAACTAATGACAAATATCCTTGAGAAATATCCATGCAATGTTGAAGCCATGGAACAAAAGATTTCATTCTCAAATGTAAGAAGATATACTCTATACAGTACACAGTGTTTGGTTACTAATTTATGCTCAAAGCTCCAAAATGTATTGCAAATAATGTCCTTTACATCTTTCTTATGTTTTCACTGTTAATAAACTAAAAATAGTCTCATCAAAGTCTAGCAATCTGAGCATATAGTGTTTATCATATGAAAAATATCACTGATGTTAATTCTATAAAATGAATTTATAGAACAATGGGCCCATGCTCAGCCGCACTGGGGAGGTGACTGCGCTCGGGAGGTGGCGGCTGTGGCCAGGGGACATGGTTTAGTCCAATCAACAAATTGGGAAAAGATGTTTACCAATCCTATATCGGGTAGAGGGGTAATATCCAATATATACAAAGAACTCAGGAAATTAGACTACAGAGAATCAAATAACCTTATTAAAAATGGGGTACAGAGCTAAACAAAGAATTCTCAACTGAGGAATACAGAATGGCTGAGAAGCACCTAAAGAAATGTTCAACATCCTTAGTCATCAGGGAAATGCAAATCAAAACAACTCTGAGATTCCACCTCAAACCAGTCAGAATGGCTAGGATAAAAAATCTTAGTTGACAGCAGATGCTGGAGAGGTTGTGAAGAAAGAGGAAACCTCCTCCATTGCTGATGGGATTACAACCACTCTGTAAATCAGTGTGGCGGTTCCTCCGGAAATTGGACATAGAACTACCAGAGGACCCAGTTATACCACTCCTGGGCATATACCCAGAAGATGCTCCAACATGTAATAAGGACACATGCTCCACCATGTTCATAGTAGCCTTATTTATAATAGCCAGAAACTGGAAACAACCCAGATGTCCCTCAACAGAGGAATGGATACAGAAAAAGTGATACATCTACACAATGGAGTACTACTCAGCTATTAAAATCAACGAATTTATAAAATTCTTAGGGAAATGGATGGATCTGGAGAATATCATCCTGAGTGAGGTGGCCCAACCAGAAAAGAACACACATGGTGTGCACTCTCTGATAAGTGGATATTAGCCCAGAAGATCAGAATACACAAAGTACAATCCACAAACCACAAGAAACCCAAGAAGAAGGAAGACCAAAGTGTGGATACGTCATTCCTTCTCAAAAGGGGAAACAAAATACCCATGGAAGGAGTTGCAGAGACAAACTATGGAGCAGAGACTGAAGGAAGGACAATCCAGAGACTCCCCCACCTGGGAATCCTTCCCATATTAAATCATCAAATCCAGACACTATTGTGAATGCCAGCAAGTGCTGGCTGACAGGAGCCTGATATAGCTGTCTCCTGAGAGGCTCTGACA
>JADRCD010209616.1:0-27831 GCA_019843815.1 Montemys delectorum | reverse complement strand
TATATATATATATATATATATAGAGAGAGAGAGAGAGAGAGAGAGAGAGAAAGCGAGAGCGAGCCCTGATCAACCTGGGATTTCTTGTGGAGGCTGTGTCCAGGTTGGTGCAACTTCCTGCCTGTGCCTTCTGAGTTCAGAACTTTACCGTAGACACCAACATGCATAGTTTAAATTAATCATCTTTTGTTTCTGTTTTATTTTAGCCATACCAGGAATTAAACTTGGTATATATTAGACAAGTACTTTCCTATCGAGCTACATCCCCACCCATAGCTTTACCTGTTTGTACAGGAATAGTTTTGTATTTTTCTTTAAGTTAGTCTCTGCTTCTGCCTCTGTCTCTCTCTTTCAACATATGTGTGTATCCCCAATGACTTGAATTTATTAAGCTTCTAAGAACCTACTTAAAATTGTATAGAAACTATTTGTTTATTAAAATAAAATATATGCATTTATACAGATTATAGCTAAGTGAAATGAATTGTGAAATAAAGTCTCAGTGAATATTACCAAAAAAGGGGATGGTAATTAGGAAAGAAAATGGAAGTTGAGTTAAAACCCAATTGAGAATAGATAAGGGAAAATAAAATGAAAGTAAGAATTTCCCAGTTAATTTAGCCAGTGTTTGTACATACCAGCTACGTAGCAGTCCACAGTCTGAGTCCAAAGGACTTAGCATTGGGCAGAAGAGATAGGCCATCCTCCCAGGATTCCATTTAGTTAGTAAAGAGAGAAAAACTTTAAGAAATGACATTAGCTGGGCCTTGGTGGCACACACCTTTAATCCCAGCACTTGGGAGGCAGAGGCAGAGGCAGGGGTGTTTCTTAGTTCGAGGCCAGCCTGGTCTACAGAGTGAGTTCCAGGACAGCCAGGGCTACACAGAGAAACCCTGTCTGGGAAAAAACAAAACAAAACAAAAAAAGAGAGAAAAAGAAATAACATTATATCGAAGGTATTATTGAAAAAGCCATAATGGGTTTTGCGGGAAGTAGGTACAATTTGTGAGAGAGGACATTCCAGTTTAAAACAGGATATCATAGTGGACAAGCTCCTGGGAAGTGTTGAGTATGCTTCTGGCATCTACAGCAGCTATGGAAAAACACATTGTAAGCATTCTGTAAGAGTCAGTTTTTCAGAATTCTCTTCTCTATACACGGTCATATTTTTCTCCATTTATTTACCCATTCTCAAGAATTCATTCTTTCATGGGGGATATCTTTGGCCTAAAATATGTCTGTTTACTAACTGGTGCTTTTGTTTTTTGTTGTGGCCCTTGTAATACCATGTGCTTTTAAAAATCCTCAGTGGGGAGTTATTTTGCAGTATTAGGTTGGAAAAAGCAAGTGTAGTTTAGAACGTGGCATTTATAAAAAAAACTGATATGAAATTATTGAGCTCTTGAATTCTCAAGAAGAATCAGCTTTATAAATAGAGCAATGCTATGAATGTTCTGATATTTAGGAGGAATATCTAAATCTATAGTCTCTCTATTTGAGGTTGTAGTTTTCCATAACAGTAGCTACTGCTTGGGCTAGAGCTCAAGAAAGACGAAAATTGTCCTTAAATGTATGTGAAACACATTAAGTAAAACAAAAACAAATGTCTCATCAGCACCCTTTCCTCAGGCTCCAGATTTGTCTTCTCTGTGCTGCTTGAGCCATCAGGTATTAGCCCCAAAGTTGTCTTTTAACTTGTGAGTACATAAGTAACTATTTAAGGGTGTTTATGATGTTAAATTAAAGATTCTATGAAGAGAGAGGAAGAGAAGTAGGGGGAATGGGAGGGAGGGGTAGGGACAAAGAGTAGGAAAAGGAGGGATGTAAGAAAGCGGTATAAGGAAGACTGGGCTGCAGAGAGTTAGGAAATTATTCTTCGCCCTAAGAACAAATGTTACATTAATTTCTAGTGGCCATGGCCTTGGAAGTCTTTAGGATTAGCTTTATATAGTATTGCCATTTAGAATCAGTGCCCTCTTACTGGTCTGTGATATCTCTTCTGTAATTAATTCTAAAGATATTACAGTATTGGAGTCATTATTAAAGTAGGGGATTTACTTCTACTTTCTTAGTTGTTAGGGTTTATGGAAGTAGTGACTTTCTCTCTAAATGTTTCTGTGTAGGAGTGAAATCTGAGAGTAGCTGCTAGTGGAGGTTATAGAAAGCCAAAGAAACAGAGCGGTAATATTGGAAAACTTGGTGGGAATATGTGTGTGTGCTTACCCTAGGTCTAGACTAGAATAATCAGATGTGGACAATGGCTCGTAATGTAGTTATGGGAGATAGCTGTCATCATTACTGTTATTTATTGAGCCTCTAGTGCGAATCTTTTGTAGTTGGTCACTTGATAGGGCTGTATGTTTCCTAAGGTTGACACAAGGAATGTTTTTTTTCCTTTTCTCCTTGCACTGTAGGTATAAATTATACATAGAGTTTCTTCTTAATATTAAAATATGGGAGTCATTTTGTGCTCTGCATTCAGAGATTAATCTACTTTATAGTAAACCCAACATTTTGAAGCTGCTTATTATAATTAAGACTTTGGCTTCATTTTCCTTTAATTCTTCATTTGCAAGAAGAGTTGCACAATTATTATATAAATTATACTTGCTAAAATTGTATAATTGGTACATTTAGACAGATAAGCATTTATATGGGAGGAAATGGCCTTTTAGGATAAAAATGTGTGTTAATTTCCTTTGTAAAATGATTTTAATATTTGCTCTAATGAAAGGACAAATCACATTTCTGTTCAAGACCTTGTAAGATTCTGACTTAAATATGGTTTCTAAGTTGATAAGTAGAATGCATTGGCTCCATTGATCTGTGAGAACATTAAATGCTTTATAAGTATTCCAGTAGTGATTGGGTACAGCTCTCCTTAATTGCACTTTTTTGATGATATGGTTGATTTAAAAAGATTAGTTGAAAAGTACATTCTTTGTTACTTAATTGTTATTCACAGAATACTAGAAAGAGTTGTACAATATATAAAAAGATACTATAATAGATACTTTAGTATTAGACATAATTGATGTAAAGATATTTGAGATGAAATTACAGAATATTTCATAGAAATGTAGAGCCTTGAAGTAATTTTTTTCAGTGGTTTCAGATGGAATGGGATGGACAGAAAAGAGTTGTGAAGAAACTGATTTCAAATTTCTTTTTTTTTTTTTTTTCCGAGACAGGGTTTCTTTGTGTATCCTTTGCTGTCCTGGAACTCACTCTGTAGACCAGGCTGGCCTTGAACTCAGAACTCAGAAATCCACCTGCCTCTGCCTCCCAAGTGCTAGGATTAAAGGTGTGTGCCACCACTGCCTGGCTCAAATTTCATTTGTTCTTTCTTTTTTTTTTTTAAAGATCTCATTTATCTGAGTCTGGCCTTGACCTCACTGTGTAGCCAAGGCTGGTCTTGAACTCTTGATCCTCCTGCTTCTACCTTGCAAGTACTCAGTTTATGGATGTTTGACACCATGTAGCGTGAATTAAACATCTGATTTGTTTAAATGTGTATGGCTGCTCTGCCTGAATGTGTGGTGTTTGTTTGTTTATTTTTGGTGTGTTCCATGTGAATGACATGCTCTCAGCCCAGAAGAGAGTGTCAGGTCTTCTGGGATTGAAGTTACAGGAAGTTGTGAGCCACTATGTGGTTGCTAGGAATTGAACCCAGGTCCTCTGGAATAACAGCAAGTGCTTTTTAACCATTGCGCCACCTCTCCAAGCTCTCAACATCTGATTTTAAAGTATAGAAACGGAAATATCCACACCTTAATGAGAGAACAGAGAAATATAGTGATCGAATGTTTATTAAATAGTAGCTTCCTGAAATATGACTGTTACTTAGTGATCTTCTGAACCCTTCTGTACAAAGGACAGTGCCAGGATAGTAGAGAAACTCAAAGTTCCCACCTACAGAAGTAAGATCCAATAACCATGCACAATGTAACTTTTAATTCAGATTCTAAATGGAATATACCTCATTTTTAAACAATGTTTGTGGAAAAATAAATGAATTATACACAGACTATATCCAAAGGAATTACTACACTTTTAACAACATATCAGATGAACATGATCTTAGAATCAAGAAAACAGATATACGTTCATCATTAAAGTCTTTATAAAGTAAAAAAAAAAAACAAAGCTAATGAGCCAAATATGTATGGTAGAAGCATAGGTACATCTGATTTTGTATAACGAAAGACTCCATGATAAAATGTATAATATTAGTTTGAGAAAAATATGAAAGAAAATATATCAAATTGCTTGTTATCTAATATGATGTCAGCAAATTACTGCCTGTGGCCAAAGCTGGCCTCCTGATTTTTTTGTTAATAAAGCTTAACGAGATCACTTCTTTAAGTACCACCTGTGGTTGTTTCCAGTTCATAGGATTATATTGAGCTGAGCAGCTGTAGCAGAAGCTGTGTGTTCTACAAACCCTACATTATCATTTGGTCCTTTACAAAGAACACTTGCACACACCTAGACTAGAGACAGAGGCTATGTCCTCCTCCTCATAGGTCTGTATTCACCAAGGTTGTACAAGCAATAATGAAAAGAAACAAAAACAGAAGTTTTAAAAATGAATGCTTTCCATTTTTATATAACATTATACCTTTTTTTTATGAATACTATCTTTATTTTGTATAATGTGACTGCAAACATGGAAGATTCTGCCCCACAGCCTCAGACTATCTCTGGCTACTTTTATCCTTGATAAAAAAAATCTTCTCTACAATTTTGAAATGATATGATCAGGGTATTTTTAAAATGCTATTAAATAGCACACACTTAGATGTTATAAACAATCCACCGTGTAATGTTTGAATCTGCTGAACTTCCTAGAAGTGAAAGCCTGAGAAAGCAGAGGCTTTCAAGAGTTCAGATATAAAATACTGTTTTGTGCTTCTTAGTTTCCCTCTGGAGACCTGTAACCACATCATGAATCTGTTGTCAATATATTGCCTTGCAACACTCAAACAGTAATTGAATTGATTAGTCAATGACACACCACTGTCCCATTTCCCCGTCAAGTAACCTCGAAGTTATTCAAGACAGTCCTACCTTTTCTGTACCACCTTCCTCCAGACCCACAGTCAACACAGTTTATCAATATTTCCCTGTCATGTCTAGATTTAATTTATTCTACATCACAATGTTCTAAAATCAAGACTTCATTCACATTATAGCTGACTAAATCCTCTATTGGCTTAACATTTTTTTTTGTCTACCTGCCTTTTAAAGCACTGTCAGATGTCTTCTCAACAACTAGTACACTACGTGTGGATCATCTGACTTCTTAGTCCGGGTCTTAAGTAAAGTTGACCTTTGCCTCTTGACTTTAATATCATAGTTTTAAAGACTTATACAGGATTATTTGTTTGAATTATATTAATTCATGACATTTTGCTCAATATTGTGAAATTATTTTGTTATGCATATAATTAGTTTTTTTGTTACTAATTGTGTTTCATCATATGGATGTTCAGCCATTTAAAGAATAATTTAGTTGTTATGGAGATTTTGGTAGTTGCTAATGTTTCGCTCTAATAAAAATTGTTATTAGAAATTTTATTTGCTTTTTTTTTTTTTCTGGTTTTTTGAGAGAGGGTTTCTTTGCATAGTCCTGGCTGTCCTGGAACTTACTCTGTAGACCAGGCTGTCCTGGAACTCAGAAATCCTCCTGCCTCTGCCTCCTAAGTGCTGGGATTAAAGGCGTGCGCCACCACAGCCCGGCAGAAATTTTATTTGCACTGTCACACATTTTGTGATTATAAGAATCTGTGGTTCTTCATATTTTTGGCAAAACTTCGCAAGTTGTTACATGAATTTTTTTTTTATAGCTACCCTTTTAATTACTGTGATGAACACCTGATCAAAGCAACTAAAGGGAGGGTTTCATTTACAGACTGGGAGTCAGTCAGTCATGGTTGGGAGGCATGGAGCCAGAGCCGGAGGCTTTTGGTGACAGCATGCTCACATTCAGAAGGCAGAGTGCTGTGAATGCTTGCATCAGCTTGCTCTCTTTTTAGTGTATCTAGGACTCCAGTGCCCATGGAGTAGTACCACTCACATTGAGAGTGAGTCTTCCCACATCCATCTATTCACTTTATCTAACCAATCCCTCAGACTTGCCCAGCACTTTGTCTCTTCTGAGATTCTAGATCCTATCAGTTTGACAGTATTAACTATCACAGGTGGTTTTTATAGAATTCTGCCCCTTTAGTTTGCTTCCCTGATAGTCAGTGATGCAGAGGCTGATGACATTAAGTTCTTGACTGAACGTACTCCAGGCTGTATGGAAGCTTAGTGAGACTTGCCCTTCCTAGCATATATTCTTTGGACGCTTTTAATAATTGGCATTATTTTGCCCGTGCCGAAAGTTTTGCTTACTTTTATTCTCTGTAATGTCTTTAATTTATATGTGGGATTTTCCTTTTGTATAACTAATCTAATTAAAGTATTCATCTTGTAGGTACAGCAAAATAGTAACAGAAAATTGTGTTTTCATTTTGGAACCAAAATGCAAATGAAGAGCCTGATGATGCTTGTTTGCCCTGCGATGTTTTCCTGAGATACGTTTCAGTTTTTTTATTCCAGGCTCTAGTTTCTGAATTTCTGAATTGCTAAAACTCTGGGAGTCTACATGCCTCTCTCTATCCAGTTTGTCTGTCTTGGTCTCCTTAGCTCTGTGAGGTTGCTGGCAGCTTTGCTTAGCTCCTACAGTCTCTTAGCTTTTGAATACAAATGCCTTAGTGAGAAGACTCATGCTGAGTACCCGTGTGCTTCCTCCTTGAGGGTCTTTGCCTTCTTAAACCTTGGCTGCCTTGATATGTTAGTGTTGCCGTGATGTGACAAAAATACCCAATTTGTTCAGTTCTTACAGCTCAGCTCATCTATTTGTTTCACTTGGCCCAGGTGTTTTTGTTTGTTCTGCCAGTGGCTACATAGTGTATCATGGTGGCAGTACAGGGAGAAGAAACTGTTCATATCAGAGTGCTGTTTGCTGTGGGAAGCACGAGAGAGTAAAGTCTAAAATGTCACTATCCAATTAAAGACACTCCTGGTGACCTAATGTCTGCTAGGTCCACACTCTTAGAGTCTCTACCTCCCAGGATTGTCACGGACTAAGTCAGAAGTCATCAGCACATGCTCCTCTGTACCCTTCCGCTGCCATGAAAGGTAACAGCTCATCACTTCAGCTTTAATGTTGAATTATTAGTTGCTTTAGTAGGTAGGCCAATGAATCTACTGTTACCAGAGTATAAACTTTTGCTGCTGCTTTCTTTCACTTATTGAAGTGAAATAATATTGATACCTCACTGTGTATGAAGCATGAACAAGGGGTTAAATATTCCTTTCTCTTCAAAAGAACAAACTATACTACCGTTGAACTCTGACTAGCCATTTGTTATTAGATGTATACATGTATTTATTTGACAACTTTCATCTCTTTCAGGTTACTTAGCCAAACAATGAAGGATCATTTAGTAAGAGTGGCAAATGAAGCCGAATTTATTCTGAACAGGCAGAGAGCAGAAGATATTCATAGACACGCAGAATTTGAGGTAAGATACTGCTATATGCTTTTTTTAAGGCTGCTACTGTGTTTACATGGCAATTATCTGCTTAAGCAGAATGGTAGTATAATCTAAAGAAGCATGCTGTCAATCTTCAATATTTAGTTTATGAAAATCATGGAAGATTCTGGGAAAGCTTTCTTGGTTCACCACCAGTTCACCTTGTCATTTGATCACCGCACCTTTGGTGAATTGTTGACCTGCTTTTGATAATGGGAATGGGGCTGTGATCTGGTCGTTTTAAAGAAAGAAAGCCAGTAAAGGACTTAGTCCTCTTTGGGAAAATGTCCTGTTGTGGTTGTATGTGTTTGACGGTTTTGAGAGGTTGCAGTTTTCTACT
Organism: Montemys delectorum; assembly: GCA_019843815.1. Taxonomy (NCBI): domain Eukaryota; kingdom Metazoa; phylum Chordata; class Mammalia; order Rodentia; family Muridae; genus Montemys; species Montemys delectorum. The sequence goes on along the minus strand of JADRCD010209616.1, from coordinate 19,905 downwards.
TGCACCATGTGAGCAGGCTTAGCAGCCTGGGCCATTGCCTGTCGAGTCTTCCTGCTTCACCTGCATCTCTCATTCTGGTGGCCCATGAGGGACCATGTTTTGTATAACTCATCCTGTAACCAATGCTTAATTTAGTAGTTTCTCCTGGACATCTGCAACAAACGTGACTTCAGAAAGGAAATGACTGGTCTCATAGCTATATAAATGACTAAAGCAGGGATGAAATAAAAAAATTTGACAAGAACATTTGTTAGAAATTGAAGATACTTAAAAGTATCTCAAAATTAAAGATAGTTAATTGAAGATATTTAAAAGACATGTAGCCGCTACTTTATATTATGTAAAGATAGATAAGCTCAAGTGCTTTTCTCGTTCTTTCTAGAAGACGAAAGCCATCACAGCAGAGTAGGGGGTAGAGGGTAAAGATCATCCATAGTTTGGCTCTTCATGGCTTTCTGAAGTTTTTGCACTATTAGTTACTTCTCTCTTACAGAGATTCTGTTGTATGTTTGGACAAAGCCTGTGACAGTAAAGAAGCTGATATGTTCTACTCACTAGCAATAACGGCTGATGATGTAGCTCTGAGGAATACAGCCCTTTAATTTTTTGCTTTTTTTGATATCCGTGAAATATTTTCCTTTTGTTTTGTATTGATGTTCCATTAAAGTCATAGATCATCAGTAGGTACACATTTCAACTTTGTTTTAAAGAGTTTTTATAGCTGTAGACAGGAGGTGTATTAAAAATTATATCATGTTCAGCATTGGATATTATCTTGTAAAATAGGGTATAGTATGAATGTATACATTTGAAGACTAAGTTTTAGCAAAAATTTGTTGTTTCTGAAGTTTCAGTTTGCATAAATTATACACATCTGTAATCCAGATGCAATAAAAGTTATTCCTTAATGATTTTATTTTCAGAGCCAATTTAAGTTAGAATTCGCTTTAGTAAGAGTTTCATGATGTTCTTTTAGACAGCAGTGATTTGAATTTCATTTATTATGCTCTAGAGCTCACTTCTTGTTAACCGCAGCAGAACTACATATTGTGTGGCAAATTTATTTGCTTGTATTAATAAAAATCATAACCCCTTTTAAGTGAAATACTTATTTTGAAAATACTTCATTAACTCTGTGTGTATAGCATACATACATGTTTGTGTGTATGGCATACATACATGTTTGTGTGTATGGCATACATACATGTTTGTGTGTGTGGCATACATACATGTTTGTGTGTATGTATTGTGGGTATATCTGCCCTTGCGTGTTCATATTTATAAAGCTCAGAGGTTGATGCTGATGTCTTCCTTGATTATTCTATCTTAGTTTTGAAGCAAGAGTCTCTCATTGAGCTCTGGAGCTCCTCGTTGCAACCACGTTGCTTGCCTAGTGAGTTCTAGGGATCTGCTGCCTCTTTTCCAACTACTTGGGGAAGTGTTGGTGTAACGGTGCTATATTGTTGCACAAAGCTTTTAAGTGGGTCCTTGAAATCCAATCTCAGATCTTTGCCTAGTGACCCATATCTTTAGCTCCAGCTACATTTTCTAACAGGACCTAGAGCATATTTATTTAGCCAAACATACTATGTTGTATTTATCTTTAATGACAAATTAAAGATGAATATTACTGTTTTTAATGTTTCACCATTGCATGTACATTTTCAACATATTATAATATTAGTACATCTGTGTGTTTGTTTAAATATCTTTTTAGATATTTTGGTTCTTATTGGACTGCCACTATTTTTATGCAGGCCTTTTCTGATCAGATATTATCCACACATTCTAGAAGTCTGGGTTTATAACTAAACTAGATACTAAAATTTTCTTGATGCTTTTATATCACTTCCTCTATGCTTTGTGAATTATGTTCTGCAGCGAACTTCTCCGCATGGTTTCTTTTCAGTAATTAAATTAGCATTTCAGCTGCTGAAAACTTGCTGGCCTTTTCCGTTCATTGTGTTTCCTCATGCGTAAAATGTGAGACACCCACATATTTTTAATTCTTCCAGAGTACCATTTTATAGTCTGGGTTTATCAGCTATATAGTGAGAATGGTTTATTTCCCTATTCAATATTAAATAATAATATAAAATATTAATCTTAAGTGTCAATTTAAGTATGGATCTTTTGTTAGATCAGTAAATATCCCAAGTGGCATTTTATAGTAATTCATAAGGAGTTGAAGATTATCTTTTTCTCTTAGGCAGTCTGACTAGGTTTTGAAAGATAGAAGATTCCAGACTCCTAGGTTATCTTTTTGTAGGTGTAAGAACTATAAACTATAAGATTTTGAAGCCTTGTAATTTGGGATAATTGCAAGTATATTAATGAACCTTATTATAATAGATCTCAACAATTTTCTGTAGAATGAATAAATCTTATGTCTATTTTTCTATTTTATTTTATTTGGAAAATATAACTGAATTTTATTTAAATGAGGACTAATTTTTTTTGTTTGTTTTTGTCTTTTGTTTTTCAAGATAGGGTTTCTCTGTGTATCCCTGGCTGTCCTGAAACTCACTCTGTAGACCAGGCTGGCCTCAAACTCAGAAATCTGCCTGCCTGTTCTGGGATTAAAGGCGTGCGCCACCACTGCTTGACAGGGACTGATTTTTTTATTACAGCTTTTCTAGAAAGCATTTGTTGATAACACAGAGCTTATCCTTGTTTTCAAAGATGGTCGTATCTGTACCTCAGTATTCACTTCACTGCTGCACAGGATACTTTTCCTAGGTAACGTAGGTCTTTGAAATAAACTATGATCATCTTGCTATGTATGTCTTTAGATTTTTGAGTGACCATTCTTTGTAAAGAAAAAACAACAACAACATCAACAACAACAACAACAAAAAAAACCCCACAAAAGCTAATGAGTAATCTTATGAATTTTTCTGGATACTGTAAACTAGTATTCTAGGTTCTTTATTGAGATTCTGATCTGACCAATGGATTTGTGTTGTGTTGTTGATTGGGTACTTTAAGCAGTTTAACTGAAAACCTTAAATCTGATTTGCCACTTCAGTCTTTGTATTGTGTTGCAGTGTTGGTTTACGGATGCACTACAGTGTGTCTATGTGTCTAGTCCTTATAATTTACTGACACTGTAGCAGAAGGTACAGTGATAGCATCTTTAATGGAATATGCTTTTCATTCAGCTTCTAGTCTTTTGTTGCTTGTTATTTTGATCAGAGTAGTAACCCATGCAAAATAATTCATTTGATTAAAAACTTTAATGGGAATGAATGTTGTACTTGAAAGGAGAGCTTTAGAAAAGTTCACGAAATGCCACTGCTTGTCCTCAAATCTGAAGAGTCACAGTTATCCTGAGTAGCCCCAGCAGTTTTGAAAAGACAGACAGGAGGAAGATGTTCACTTTCTCATTTTAGTGCTGCCTACAGACCAAGTGACCAACTATGTGGCACTGACATAGTTATAGATAGATAGGTAGATAGATAGATAGATAGGTAGGTAGATAGATAGATAGGTAGGTAGGTAGGTAGGTAGATAGATAGATAGGTAGGTAGGTAGGTAGATAGATAGATAGATAGATAGATAGTTAGGTAGATAGATAGATAGGTAGATAAATAGATAGTTATAGAGAAAGTGTGCAGATTTCCATCATCACGGTCCTCTCATTTTACTCCTAATTTCAGCTTGTCATTTATGTTGGGACATTAATGGGCATGTTCTTTATTATTTTTATAAGCCTACGTTAAGGTCTTTTGGAATGTCATCATGGCATCTGGCTGATTTTGCTGGTTTGGAATGCTCCTTCAGATATTGTCACTCTTTGCTAACTCCTTAGTTAACATGTGGGTGCATGTTGTTATTCGGATCAGGTCTTAACTCTTTTTTTTTTAATTTTATTTAATCTTTTTTTTTTTTTACACTCCAGATTTTATCCCCCTCCCGATAAACCCTCTGACTGTTTCATGTCCCATACCCCACTCCCCGCGTCCACAAAGATGTCCTCACCCTTCCACCTCACAGCCCACCAAACCTCCCCACTCCCTGGGGCTTCCAGTCTCTTGAGTGTTAAGAGCAATAATATACAGGTAAAATTATTCAAAACTTCAGGACCTAGGCTCTGACAAATATTTTAGCCAATGGTGCTGCCCAACTGGATATCCTCATTTGAAAGAAGGAAGTTGAACCCTTTATAATACATAACTGTATCACTCAGAATATATGACACAACACAAATCCATTGGTCAGATCAGAATCTCAATAAAGAACATAGAATATTAGTTTACAGTATACCTTTCTCAGTGAAAATCAGAACTATATAACTCTTATTTAGAAAACATGATAGTGTACCTTCATAATTTTTATTTGAAAATAGATTTTTGGATATAAAACCAAAAGTTAAGTCTAAACAGAAATAGCTATATGTTATCAAGTTTAAAAATTTTCAAGTAACTCAGGACATTTTCACTTTTGGCAAGAAAATAGAAACATACAGAATGGGAAAGAATATTTGTAATTCTTTTTGTCATATAAGGGTCTCGTTTCCATATTATATTAAGAAAACATGAACTCATAACAAAAAGTTATAAATGGCTCTAATAGAACTTTTAAAAAAGATGTATATATAAATGGCTGAAAACATGAATAATGCTCTGTCATTAATATTAGCAAAGTCTAATCAGGTAATTCTTCATATACAGTAGAATGCCTGCCATTAAAAGGAAAATAAAATGCTAAACAGGGCATAGAAATATTTGGAAAACTGATACTTTAAGTACTCCTTACTCAGTCATGTATTCAAGCATTTGTGGAAATTCAGTTTTTGTTATTTACTTTAAAATTATGCACCTGTCTCATTCTTCTTACATCAGGTTCTATTACTGCCTTACATCTGTAGTTAGGAGCCTTCTGTTCCTAACCTTAGGCCATTTCCACATTTTCTATTCATCAGTAATGATCCTATAATGTATCTGGATTTTTGGCTACTTTGTGGGTTCTTTTTCTTGTATCCTTCACCCCTCTTCTTCTATCCTTTCACTCCCACCACTAGATGGGAAAGAAAAAAGGTAGAGGAGAAAGGGGGGTTGTTATCATTAGACTACTTCCTGCTGATTAGGGTTGTCAAATCCCTCAGGGCAAGTTAGGTCTTTGCCATCAGAAAATCTAATTTCTTCCTTATCTTGTTGTTTCTTCTTTGGACAGGACTACTTAATAAATTGCAACCAAAAGCCCTGCGTCTCAGGGCCCTAGCATTTATATACATAGTCTCTGAAAAATCCTCAGAATTTCAAACAGCACACAATTGCAGAAAGTATCTGCAGCTGGCAAAATCACATCCGTGGTAAAGCATGAGCCAAATCATAATCAGCTGGTGTGGACAGTCCAAAGCAGCCCCATAGCCCATATCTGGGATTAAAATGAAAACATAATCCCATAATATTTCTATGTTTTTAAAAGTAATCAAAACTCCAAAATTCTTGCTACACTAAAACATAAACTGAGACTTATTATGTCCTTTCTGTAAATGTTTAATGTTTAAAACAAAGCATTAAATAAAAAGTTTCATATGTTTATCATCGTTTTAAAGACCTGCTTGATGTGGTTCCTGAGTTTCTCATTTCATATTCTGTCCTTTTCCCTGTGGAATTTTCTGCAATCACACTAACCTTTCAACTCTTCAAGTATGCTGACTCTCTGTATACTTACTGAACATTTACTTACAAAGTATTATTCTTATCAGTCAGTAAAAGTCCAAGCCTTTCCCAAAGTGACATACATAACATGATTTCTAGGAATGTATGCACTTCTGATGAAAAACATGATTAGGCACTCAAAAAAGTAGCAAATGTTATTTATAATCATAAGGATGGATAGAAAGTGTGCAGGAGTGGCTGTTTTAAATTGAATGATAGGAAGGCATTTACTAAAGATGGCTTGAAGGAACAATTCATGAGGATAAGAGGAAGCAGGATAAAGTTAAAGGCATAAAGGAGCACAAAGGCTCTGAGGTGGGTTGATGCCTGGCTCAGAGTATGAGAACATACTGGATTGGAGTGAATGAAAAGAGGGATTGGAATGGAAGCAGGGTAAGTCATTTCCAAGGACTTAGACTTGGAAATTCTCTGAGGTCTGTGAGCATGAAGTAACATTTTTAATGGATCTCCCTGGTTGCTTTTTTAGGTAGACAGTAGAGGGATGACCAGAGAAATTGCTCAGGCATTTCTTGTTCCCACTGAGAGTAGAAAGTGTCATCTGAACTATGCTAGTGACTTGAGGGTGGTGAGGACTGGCTGAATTTGAGTGTGTTTTGTCTGTACTCACAGGATGTAAGATATTACATCAGAGAAAGTAGACGAAGGCTTACTTGAATGTCTTTATGGGAACAACTAAGTGAATGGAATTGCTCAAAGGAAAGGTTGTAAAGGAGCAGCTGACATCACAAGAGAGGGTCAGGGCCCAGTTCTGAACGTGTCAGATGTTCACGTGATGTCAATTAGTCAGCTGGATGTATATATTTAAAATTTATGGAACATCTATGTTTGGAATACAGATTTTGGAATGTCATTATACTGGTAACATTGAAAATTATGAGTCAGAATGAGATCACTAAGTACAAGAATCCAGATGCTAGCTGTGTTTTGGCAGAAAATGAGAAATGTTCATGCTTCTGTTTTAAACTTTTGATATGAATGATATGGTATGTCAACTAATGCTGCCACACCAAGTAAAAGCAAGGACTGCCAATTGCCATGGGAAGATGTTCTCTGCTTGACCTTTATCAATCTCTGCCTCACAGGTCTTCTACACTCTAATCCAAGCAGTGCCTCTGCCCTGCTGCAGACCATTGTCTCAGTTCTCTCCAGAACTCAGAACTACTTACTTAAAAGTTGTTTGTTGTTTCTGCGCTGTTCTTGTGAATGTAGGAGCTGAAACCACACTGCCTTTACCTTTCTGTGGTTTTCTGGTCTTTGTAAAGTATGCAGCATAGTTGTTCGGGTAAGTTGGACCCAACAGGGATGACATTAGCCGAAATGCCCAACAAAGGGGAGAAAGAACCTGTAGAGACCATATCTAGTGGTTTGGTATAGCCCCTGGTTGAGGGATGGGTACACCCACCCTTCTCATAAATATTAACCCAGAATTGCTCCTGTCAAAAGGAAATGCAGGGACAAAGAGTGGAGCAAAGACTGAAGGAAAGGTCACCCAGAGAATGCCCCACCTAGGGATCCATCCCATCTGCAGACACCAAACCCAGATACTATTGTGGATGCCAAGAAGTGCTTGCTGGCCAGGTGCTGGTGGCACACACCTTTAATCCCAGCACTTGGGAGGCAGAGGCAGGCGGATTTCTGAGTTCGAGGCCAACCTGATCTACAGAGTGAGTTCCAGGACAGCCAGGGCTATACAGAGAAAGCCTGTCTAAAAAAAAAAAAAAAAAAAAAAAAAGTAGTTACTGACAGGAGCCTGGTCTAGCTGTCCCCTGAGAGGCTCTGCCAGAGTCTGACCAATACAGATGTGGATGCACTCAGCCAACCAACGGATGAGCTGAGGGGACCTCAATGGAAAAGTTAGGGGAAGGACTGAAGGAGCTGAAGGGCTTAGCAACCCCATAGGAAAAACAACAATCTCAACCAGCCAGACCCCCCAGAGCTCCCAGGGACTAAACCACCAATGAACGAGTACACATGGAGGGACCCATGGCTCCTGCTGCATATGTAGTAGAAGATTGCTTTATCTGGCATCAGTGGGAGGGGAGTCCCCTTGAACCTGTCGAGGCTCTATGCCCCAATGTAGGGGAATGACAGGGTGCTGAGGCGGGAGTGGATGGGTGGTTGAGGAAGCACTCTCATAGAAGCAGGGGGAAGGGGGTAAAGGATGGGGTTTGTGGAGGGGAAACTGGGAAGGGGAACATTTGAAATGTAATAAATAAAATAACCAATGAAAAACGTTTGTTTAGTGGGTAACATGACCCAATCTTCGAGAATTCTATCAGAGTTAAGATTATGGAATGGATTTTCTGTTTAGTAGGCTCATGTGCCAGGAACACTATTATATTGGCTTAGCTTGACATTTGAATTTAGTAAAAAAAATGATATTTCTTCCTTGTTTTAATATTGTAAGTTCTTATAACTGGTATGTGTGTGGGGAATCATATGAAAGTGATTTAAGAGTACAGGAAATGTCTGTACTGTTGAAAGTTCCCTATGTGACTATAAAAGTTTTCATCTGATTTAAATCATTAACTTAGGTCAGTGGGAAAGAAACTTTATTTCAGATTTTGACAGACAATATTACTGTTCTTTCAACATGACTCTTCTTCATTCCATTCGATGTAATTCATACTCTTCTTACCTTCCATGAGTAGACAGGTTCGTGGCTGTGGCTTGCATTAATAACCTGCACACTTTCATCTCCTTTGGGGTCTTTAATCCCTCTGTGGTGTCCACATGCCAACTCCGAGGAGCAGCATGTAAGGAGCAGCTGAGTCAGGCATGTTTGCCTTTATTAACACCTCCCCTGGTCACCTGTCACACATAAGTAAAGGCAGGTGCAAGGTTTTTTTCCAATGGAGATGCAATACTCTGGCTCAGAACTTTAGGAAATAGCTTGAGGTACAGTGCCATGTACTGATCCAGCTTTATGTAGTACTTTGCAATTACCCTGGGAAATTATAATTTGGTCAGAAGAAGCAAATGTGATTCTCTGTTTTGTTTGGCTTTGTCCATCAGAGGCTGATAAAAGGAGATAAAGGTCGGCCTAGCCCCCTTTTATTCTCAGAAATTTGAATCTAAGTTTTAGTTTTAAATGTGTATTTTTTTAAATTAATAACAAGAGAATATTTTCTCTGTAAGCATGGGATATGACATTTGTGGAAGCATGCCAATGCAGCACTTGCTTATTAACTTGTCTATACATTGTCGAAAGTTCCTACTTGAGAGTTATGTCATGATGCCTTTTTATGACAAATTAATTTCTTTTGTGTGTATGAGTGTGTGAGGGATACATTATCATGGTGCATATGTAATATTTAAGGGTCAAAGGACAGCTATTGTGAGTTTTCCCTTTGTTGTGCAGGTTCCAGCAATTGAACTCAGGCCATCAGTCTTGGTGGCAAACAATTTTAACCTCTGAGCTATCTTATCCACCCAAAAAGAGATTTTATTTTTATTAGATATTTTCTTTATTTACATGTCAAATGATATGTCCTTTCCTGGTTTCCCCTCAGAAAAAAAAAGAAAAAAAAGAAAAAAAAAACCTATTCCCTCCTCCCTCTCCCTGCTCACCAACTCACCCTTTCCTGCTTCCTGGCCCTGGCATTCCCCTACACTGGGGCATAGAACCTTCACGGGACCAAGATCCTCTCCTCCCATTGATGACCGACTAGGCCATCCTCTGCTATACATACGCTGCTGGAGCCATTAGTCCCACAATGTGTACTCTTTGGTTAGTATTTCAGTCCCTGGGAGCTCTGAGGGTACTAGTTAGTTTATATTGTTGTTCATCCTAAGGGGCTGCAAACCCTTCAGCCCCTTGGGTCCTTTATCTAGCTCCTTCATTGGGGAGCCTGTACTCAGTCCAATGGATGGTTGTGAGTCTCTACTTCTGTATTTGTCGGGTACTGTCAGAGCCTCTCAGGAGACAGCTATATCAGGCTCCTGTCATCCAGCACTTACTGGCATCCACAATAGTGTCTGGATTTGATAACTGAATATGGGAAGGATTCCCAGGTGGAGCAGTCTCTGGATTGTCCTTCCTTTAGTCTCTGCTCCATAGTTTGTCTATGCAACTCCTTCCATGGGTATTTTGTTTCCCCTTTTAAGAAGGAATGATGTATCCACACTTTGGTCTTCCTCCAAGAAGAGATTTTAAAAACACAGTCTCAATAGTTTCTTTACAGTTTTATCCTCAGTGAAACAATGGGTGACAATTTTTAAATTTAGAGAATAGTAAGAAGTTAATGCCACAAGAAATAGAATATCAAGTAAGAACTCAGCAGAGGATCTGGGGAGGCTGCTGCACAAACAAGATTTGGTATACATTTCCTATCACTCATGTGTAAAACCTTGCTGGTGTCTCTGTGGTGAGTTTAAGTAATCCTAATGCTGGAAAGACAGAGATAGGCAGACTTCAGAACTCACTGGGCAGACAGCATAGCAGAATTGTGGGAAGCTCTCAGTTCATTGAGATATTATGTCAAGAGCAATTGAGGAATTCATGCAAAGTTAGCCTCTGGCTTCCATATGAATGCAGGTGCATGCACGTGTACACATGCACGTGTACACAGATGATTGAATATATATGTATATATACATATATATATACATACACATACACCACAAACAAATACATATACATATATATGCATGTATGTATATACATATAGCACACACATCAATAGATCTTGGTAGCTGAAATTTTATATCCAACTACAGAAGAATGTTAATCAGGACCAAAATGTCTTAACATATATATACCTGTGGGTATTTAATAGGTGCTCATACTGTTGAAGAGTTAGAACAGTGTATGTAACATATGTCTTTTAAAGCAAGGATATGATTGACTGAACAAAATAGTTACAGAATTTTTTTGAGTGATAATGTGAGTTGACTAGCATTTGGTAAGTCTGTAAGAGAGCTTGTTGGCCAAATTCAACCAAAATCTATTACTGGAAATGGTGTCTCTTTGCCCTGGTAAGCAATTTATTGTTAAAGTTAATTTATTTTTATATTTCCTTAAGAAGACAATAGAATTATTTAATGGATTGTAATCGTATCTTTTCTGGTTATAATTTCCTTAACAAGTAGTGAAATAATATTGATTCTAATGGTCACTGTTTCTAACACTGCCTGTTAAGTTATGTGAGTGCATAGTATTTGTTTATCAAAATTGAACTTACTGAATGTGGAGTAAAAAGTAGCTTACCTCTTTTGGAATTATCATTATTCATGTATTTTAACTCACAGATAAGACTAAGTGATATATATTAAATTTAGAATGTATCTGTAGGGATAGCTAATTCAATCTTATTAATACATATTATCTCACCTGCTTATCACTGTTTTGCAGTGAAAACACTGACATTCTATTGTCTTAGTATTTCAGTAACACAATATAGTATAGCTTTGCTCATCTTAATGAAAAATTGCCCTTTTAACTTTGTTTTTCTTAAATAACTCAATTTAAAGTTCAAATTCTTAGTTACATTGGAATGTTTAAAAGAATTTAAATGATGTAGGTAGGCCATCAAGGCTTACCTGGGCTGTCTTCAATTCGTACCTTATGTCAACTTTCTGCTTATGTTAATGTACCACTGCATACCTAGTGGTTGTATACCTGTCAGCCTTGCTACCTTACCTCCTCAGTCCCTATTCTCAGTGGTATTTGTTACACTGTACAAATAATGCTTTGGCACTGTGGTGGTCTAACTATAATTATTTCAACAAAAATATTTCTATTTTATTTTGTTTTGTTGTTTTTTTGAGACAAGTTCTCACTATGTAGTGCTGGTCCTCCTGGAACTCACTCTGTAGACCCGACTGTCTTGAACTCACAGAGATCCACCTGCCTCTGCCTTCTGAGTGCTGGGAGTAAAGGCATGTGCCACTGTGACCAGCTTAATCTGGGTAGACTTTTTATACGCTACCCACAAGTACTAATTTCTTACTGTCCTGAAGGGAATGACTTTTTTTTTCTTTTTGATACTTTTCTTTGATATACTGGAGAATGCTGTTTTTAAATGCAATTCTTGCCGGCTTTGGTTTCCAGTGGACCACGCCGGCTCCAGGCCATTTGAAGGGTTTTACCTAAACATGGATATCAGACCAAATCACACAATTTATATCAACAACATGAATGACAAAATTAAAAAAGAAGAATTGAAGAGATCCCTGTATGCCCTGTTTTCCCAGTTTGGACATGTGGTAGATATTGTGGCTTTAAAGACCATGAAGGTGAGGGGACAGGCTTTTGTTATATTTAAGGAACTGGGTTCATCCACAAATGCTCTGAGACAGTTATAAGGCTTTCTTCCATTTTATGGTAAACCAATGAGAATTCAGTATGCAAAAACAGATTCTGATATAATATCTAAAATGCGTGGTACTTTCGCTGACAAGGAAAAGAAGAAAGCTAAAACCATGGAACAGGCTGCAGCAGCTGCAAACAAGAAGCCTGGTCAGGGAACACCAAATTCAACTAATACCCAAGGGAATCTAGCACCAAATCCTCAGGTCCCTGACTACCTTCCAAACCATATCCTATTCCTTAATAACTTACCAGAGGAGACGAAGGAGATGATGTTATCCATGTTGTTCAACCAGTTCCCTGGTTTCAAGGAAGTTCGCTTGGTACCGGGAAGACATGACACTGCATTTGTAGAATTTGAAAATGATGGGCAGGCTGGAGCTGCCAGAGATGCTCGGCAAGGGTTTAAGATCGCACCGTCCCACGCCACGAAGATTACCTATGCCAAGAAATAACATGTAGGATGCCAGTGTTGAAGGACTTGGTATTATTTATAGTTTGTTTTGATCACATTCAGTCAAATAATTTTAAATGATTGGAAGTGAAGGTGAAGTTTTGGGAAAAGAGTCACCTAAATTTTTTTTTTTTTGTTAGTTTTGGTGAACTATGAAATACAGAGCCTTAATTTTGTACAATAAACTTTTATTTGTAAAAAATAAATAAATAAATAAATGCAATTCTTAAAAGTTGAATTGTGTTTAAAAACTTAAACTCCTTGCATTAGACTTTCTGTATTGCTGTGTTCACTATGCTATACATGATAGCTGTGTTTTAACCACAGAAAGGCTGTCTGTGCAAACAAACATGTTATGATTGATATCTCTCTTTATATTCTCAAAGTAACACCAGTGTAGTGTCACAGGCTCACAACTGAGAGTTTCACATTTTTATTGCACATTGTTTTGGTTCTTTTCCATGATCCTGGGGTTGACTGGTACCTTGCCCTGCTTAGGCAAGTATCCTCCTATAGCCCTCCTTCTACACTGCAGCGTACATTTGTGTGATAGCTACTTGGAAAATATTTAGTTCTCAATTAGAGGAAACTGGAGACTTAGGGTGAAATACAATATCCTTCAGCCATTTGAGCTGGATCATTGAACTAAGCAGAGACTTAACATGAAGCTAACAAAGGATGGGCTCTTTTTCTCCTAGTTAATGAGTCTGCACTTTCAACATATTGGTACGAGAGGATAGATTGCTATAGAGTAAAGCACTCATTTTTCAATGCCTAGTTTGGGCTCAAAGTAATTCACAAGAATGTCGTATATATAGAATAATTGAAAAAGGTATGATTAGGTAGATCATTTAGACTTGTGTTTAATACTGTAATTAAGAGCTGGACTAAAATACTTTTTTTAAAGCAGGGAATAGTCTTAAGGCATTTTTTTTATGATTTTAAGATAAACAGTATTTTTATTTTAACTAGCATTTTTGAAGACCTGTTCTGCTATTGGCACACATTTTTTTTGCCTCATCCTCCCAGAATTTTATTTCTAACTTGTAGTGCTCTGCACAGCTCGAGGCCTATATGCACTTGAACTGTCTGGGTAGCGTGTCCACATTGGGACTCTTCTGTAACTGCCTTCCTCCCCCTGCCATCTGTTGCCTGCTTTCTACCTGCTGAGCCAAGGTCTTCCACTTGCTTGTTTACTTGACTTCCTTCAAATGATTTTGATTTTGCATTCAAATATGTGTTTTATATACTGCCTTTTTGTAACTTTAACCACTACATAGATGGTCCAGCTCCCCTGAAATGACTTTGTATTTGGTTTATTTTTTTCTTCATCATTGTTTCACTGCTTTTATTTGAGAGGCTACAGCAGTCATTATGAAACCTTAGCTTCTGTAGACCCCTCCTGGACCAGTCTATCCTTTTTCTGTGTTCCTAGTTCCTGCTCTTGACTCCTTCCACCCACCTGGCCACTGCCTCTGCCCCTGCGTCTTTGCCCAGCGCAGATCTCTTTATCCTCTAATCACAGTCCTTGCACATCTCTCCTCCTCTCTCCTCCTTGCTCTTTTCCCATTGCTACTTTTACACAAAAGCCTTCTTTGCTGCTTCTTCTCTACCTCTACCAAGCAATCTTCTAAATATAAACCAAGCTTGTAATGTCTTATCTTACTTACTAGCCCAGTCATTTGCATCTGCATGCTTACTTGCCCATTTGTTTCCATCTTGATTGTGTACTTTATGAGAATAAGAATTCTGTTGCATGTCTATAGTGCCAAAACATTGTTTTTCATGTTAAGCACTCAGCAAATAATACTTTAATAAATGATTATACTTATGAAAACTCTGCATTGTAACTCCTAAATATATCCAGTTATTTTTGTTTGGTATAAAACCCCAAAACGTCATAATAGAACTCTTTTGCCAATCTTTTGGTACAAAGGAAAAAGAGGCTATAATAATTTTCAGAACTTCATGATTAGTTGGTTTCAAATTATAGTTTTAGTTCTTTGATCAAACAAGTGCTGATTATATGTGAAAATTATGGAATAGGAAATAGAACAAAGTAAAACTAGCACATTTTAAGAAAATTCAAAACCCCTGGTTGAGTACATTTTTTTGAGGTTCTTTTAATTTTGAAAGAAGGTATTATAATGTTAAAGAAGAAACACAGTTTGAGAACATATTCAGAAAATACACTTTCCATCATATACGGAGAATATTGGATAAAATTTGTTGAATTTCCTGTTTTAATTTTTTAAATGTAGATATAATCAAACTTGAATGAATGATATTGTAGTTGGACTTTTATTCCTTTGTAGGTTCTTTTTTATTCCACTCTTCTCCACCATTTTTCCACCCTTCTATCACCATATCACTAGATAGGAGAGGAAAAAGGGTAGAGGAGACAGGGGGCAGCATTATCATCACACTACTTGCTGATAATTAAGAACATCGAATTTCTTGGGGCAAGTTTGATCTTCATCGTCAGGATATCTAATTTATTCCTTTGTTTCTTCTTTGCACATGACTATTTAACAAACCACAACCAACAGCAGCCAACAGCAGCCAACAGCAGCCAACCACCAACCAATAGGTTACGAGGAGTCAACAAGCATGCTACATCTCAGGGCTCAAGCATCTGTACTCTCTCTGAGGAGTCCCCAGAATCCAAACATCACACAGTCGCAGAAACTTAATCTGTAGCTGGCAAAATCACATCCCTGCTACAGCATAGGGCAAATTATAATCAGCTGTTGTGGACAATCTGAAGCAGCCCCGTAACCCACAGCTGGGATTAAAATGAAATGTGATTTTTTTTTTTAACAAACTAAAATTCTTGCTACATGATATATTGTGGAATATTATTAAATGATGTGATTAAAACAAACAGTAAATTTTTTTTATTATTCGAACAGTACATTTTGTTACTGATTATTATGATAATTATTATTGTGACTTTTAGAGTGGCTAAAAGACAGGAAAAACATTTCCTTCTAAGATCTATTATTTATTTATTTATTTATTTAACAATGAGTTTTCTAGTGTTTCATTTCTATTACATATAAGGCAATTCAAATAAATAATGTTATTCCAAGGTGAAATAATTGAAATTTTATTGTTAGCTGTGTAAGTATCAACTAATTAGGGTTTTTTTTAATTTTAAGCCCTTAGATATAATAATTTAAGAAATTTAAATTTCACATAATTTATCAATTCCACAATCCATTGATACCACTGTCTTGGTTGTTAAGAATGAGTCACTAAGACTTTTAAATTTAAGTCAAGGATAGTATTTCAGTTGACTTTTTAACAGCGGTAACCTCATAGCATATATTTATTTCCTCATTTCTTCCATCATAGCGTGAAGAAGTGAATTATTGAAAAGATAAAAATAAATTTGTTTGCTTTCTGTCAGAGTTCATATCCACAGCCAGCCTTGATGGAAGAGCAGAATGATTTAGACAAGTTTGCTTTGGAGATTCATAACATATGCTTGCTGGACAGAATTGAGTTATCTCTGCTCCAGAGAGTGAGTTAGTGTAGCAGGGGCTGACAGAGATGAAGATAACTGAGGGAAATTCAATTACCTTTTAGTGTTTTCTTTCTAATGGGATTCTTAATGTGAAAAAGATCCTTAGATGATGTGCTGGTTTTTCCTGAGTGTTCCTGTGATACCTGCTTCCTGAGTACTTCAAACTTTTCCTTCAGATGGACCTTCCTTAAGTGCAACACAGGCAGTTTGCTCTGTGTAGTAGATTATATTGAAATGGCCTTTTAATTTGTTTCTACCTAACATCATTTGTAGTTTATATAATCCCCGACTACACATTGTAGTATCCTGTATTTTAAATAAGGCTATCATTTAGTCCGATAGCAATATTTTTCCTCTCTCACAGTGACCTTTTGGAGAATATGTTGCAGTTCTCACTGAGATCATTTATCCTCTGTCAGCTGTCTTATGATGGCTCCTGGCCATCTTCTTTAAAAGCCGTTGGGCTGCTCAGGCATTCCACGCTTGCCTTTGCCTTCTGCCATGCATTGTTGTCTTTATTCTCTCACATTCTCTTTTATTTTTCAGTATATTGACTCTGGCATTTTTCTCTTTAGTCTTATACTAATTGCTTTCAAGCTCCTTTCTTTAGTACCTTTAATTTCTTTTATGATCCTCGTTTCCCTCGACAGACCTTGACGTTGATGTCATATTCTTCCCTTTGCCCTAACTTTCTCACCTGATGTTTTGTTAGTCTGCCCTTGAGTTCTCATGGTTCTCCATTTTTTATCCCTTTACTCTATAAAGCATGGTAAAGGAAGGATGTCAAAGTGTTCTTTTCCTCATCACATAACAATTCAAAAGGTTTTCTTCCTTATTTTCTTACTTACAAGACTAATTTTTTTTAAAAGTTAGAGATTCCAAGGTTAGCTCTGTAAGTATTTGGATTTTATTTTTTAAAGTATTTTTTAACATATATAATAACCACTAAAAATCCAGTAACAATAGAATAGAAGTTGAGAATTGCTCTTTCCATGTCTGTGAAGAATTGTGTTGGAATTTTGATGGGGATAGCATTGAATCTTTAGGATGCTTTTGGTAAAATGGCCAATTTCACTGTTAATCCTACTTTTCCATGAGCATGGGAGATCTTTCTATCTTCTGAGGTCTTCTTCAGTTTCTTTCTAAAGGGGTCTTGTCATACAGATCTTTCACTTGCTTGGTTAGAGTTACACCAAGATATTTTATTATTTGTGGCTATGTGATATGTATTTTTCCCTAATTTCTTTTATATATATGTGTGTGTGTATATACATGTACATATATATACACACATATGTATGTTTGTGTATAAAGGAAGCCTACTGGTTAGTTTAAGTCAATTTTATATCCAGTCACTTTGCTGAAGTTGTTTATGAGCTAGAGGAGTTCTCTGGTAGGATTTTTGAGTCACTTATGTGTACTATCATATCATCTGTAAATAGTGACACCTTGACTTTTTTCTTTCCAGTCTCTATCTCCTTGATCTTTTGCTGTCTAATTCTCTATCTGAAACTTCAGGCACTATATTGAAGAGACAGGCAGAGAGTGGGCAGCCTTTTCTTGAGCTTGATCTTAGTGGATCACTTCAAGTTTCTCTCCTTTTAATTTGATGTTGGCTGTTGTTTTGCTGTATATTGCTTTTATTATGTTTAGGTATATGCCATGAATTCCTGATCTATCTAATACTTTTAACATGAAGGGGCACTGTATTTTAGCATCTAATAAGATGACCCTGTGATTTTTTTTCCTTTGAGTTTGCTTATATAGGATTACGTTGATGGATTTTCATATATTGAGCCATCCCTGCATTATTGTGATGAAGACTCCTTGATCTTGGTGAATGATGTTTTTGATGTGTTCTTAGATTCAGTTTGTGAGAATTTTATTGAGTATTTTTGCATTAATATTCATAAGTGAAATTGGTCTGGAGCTCTCTTTCTTTGTTGTGTCTTTGTGTGGTTTAAGTATCAGAGTAACTATGGCTTCATAGAAATGAATTATTAGATAGTGTTCGTTCTGTTTCTATTTTATGGAATAGTTTGAGGAGTATTGGTATTAGTTCTTCTTTGAAGGTCTTGTAGAATTCTGTACTGTCTACAATCATCATTCAATGGGCTGTTTTTGGTTGGCAAGCTTTTAATGACTGCTTCTATTTCCTCCAGGCTTATGGCACCATTTAGATAGTTTCCCTGATCTTGATTTAACTTTGTTATGTGATATCTGTCTAGAAAATCATGTTTTGTCTAGATTTTCCAGTTTTGTCAATACAGGATTTTGTGGTAAGATCTGATGATTTTTTTTTTAATTTCCTCAGTTTTTGTTATTTCTCCCTCAATTTTTGATTTTGTTGATTTGTATAATTTAGTTAGTTTGGTTAAGGGTTTATCTATCTTCTTGATTTTTGCAAAGAATTAGCTCTTAGTTTTGTTGAGTCTTTGTATTGTTCTCTTTGTTTGTAATTCAGCCCTGAATTTTCTGTTTCTGTTTTCAATTCTGAGTTTGACTATTCCTTGCTATCTACTCTTTGGTGAGTTTGCTTTGTTCTGTTCTGTAGCTTTCAGAGGTGCTTTAAGTTGCTAGTTTAGAATCTCTCCAATTTCTTTATGAAGGAACTCAGTGGTATGAATTTTCCTCTTAATTCTGATTTCATTGTGCCCCATAAGTTTGGGTATGCTGTGCCTTCATTTTCATTGAAATCTAGAAAGTCTTTAATATTTTTTCTTTGTTTCATCTCTGACCAAGTTATGATTGAATAGAGAGTTGTTTATTTTCCATGAGTGTGTGGGCTTTCTGTTGTTTTTGTTGTTATTGAAGTCCAGCCTTAGTTCATGGTGATCTGATTGAACACATAGAAGTATTTCAGTCTTCTTGTATCTGTTGAAGCTTGTTTTCTGTTTAATGGTATGATCAGTTTTGGAGAATGTTCCATGAAGTACTGAGAAGAAGGTATATTCCTTTGTTTTGGGGCAAAATCCATTTGGTGCATAACTTCTGTTAGGTTTCACCATGTAATTGTTTAGTTTCTGTTTCAATGACCTGTTCATTGGTCAGAGTGGGGTGTTGAAATCCCCCAATATAATTGTGTGAGGTTCATACAGTAGTAAAGTTTCATTTACAAATGTGGGTGACTTTGCATTTGGGGCATAAATTTCAGAACTGAGACTTCATCTTGGTGGATTTTCCCTGGGATGAGTATGAAGTGTCCTTCTTTATCTCTTTTTATTATGTTTATTGAAAGTCTATTTTATTGGATACTAGACTGACTGCTCCAGCTTGTTTCTTGGGACCATTTCTTTGGAAAACTTTTTTCAGTCCTTTACTCTGAAGTAGTATCTCTCTTTGTTGCTTAGGTATATTTCTTGTATGCAGCAAAATGATTCATCCTATTTGAGTATCTAGTCGGTTAGCCTGTCTTTCTTTATTTTTTGTTTTTTCGAGACAGGGTTTCTTTGTGTAGCCCTGGCTGTCCTGGAACTCACTCTGTAGGCAGAAATCCACCTGCCTCTGCACTCAAGTGCTGGGATTAAAGGCGTGTGTCACTACTGCTCAGCTGGCTCACAGTTTTAAAGGTTGCAGTCCATGGTTATCTGGCCCCTAAGGGAATTATTTATATCCTCCTTAAAGGCCTCTACCATCTTCATCAGATAGGATTTTAGGTCAGAATCTTGCTCTTCATGTGAGTTAGGGTGTCTAGGGCTTGCTTGTTAGAAGTGTGTTCTGATGATGTCAAGTTAAATTGGCTTCTGTTGCTTGTGTCCTTGCCTTTTGCCATCTGGTTATCTCTGGGGTTAACTGGAGCTAGCCTCCTTGGAGGTGGCTAGAGCATGTGACCTGAGTTAGAACAGTCTTTGGAGGCAGACAGTACTGTCTCTGGTTAGTTGGGATCTCTTGTTTCCCTGGTTAGGTCAGTTCTCCTTTGTCCCTG